>JAJLRO010000070.1:0-19771 GCA_030566995.1 Sungouiella tsuchiyae
CAGAACACTTTGGACTATTAGACAGTTCATACCAAAGACACTTTGGACTATTAGAAAATTCATGCCAAACAAAGAAACATTTTGGACCAAAAATGGTTCATTCCAAACACAGAACACTTTGGACTATTAGACAGTTCATACCAAAGACACTTTGGACTATTAGACAGTTCATGCCAAACAAAGGAACACTTTGGACCAAAAACGGTTGATAGCTAACAACTAAACAAAATCAATTCAACAAAATCAATTCATCAAAAACAACAAGACAATATATGGCTGGGTTGATAAGTATCTTAACTACGGTTGACCAACTCGATGGGATGCGTATCCTCTGGAGAGCCTCCCTGAGATAGACGTGCCTGAGATGTAGCGTTGGATACTTCGTTATATGCTGTAGTATAGATAGTCACTAGCTTAAGATTAGCGGTGGGAGAGATTTACTCATTTTACTTTCAATTATTTTCAAATTTTTCATTGGGTTTTCTGGATTCTATTAGTTCAATGTCTACAATAGGGGGTTTTGGGATTTTCTTCATCAGTTAGTTATATAGTTTAGTTAGCCAAATATAGTCTTGATTCTTAAGAAAACATGGGCATGTGAGCATGTGGTTGCTCACTCGGGAAGTAGGTATTATTGCTATAGAATTACGAACACAATTGTTATATAAGCAGTTTAAGTGCTATGTATGGTCAAACTCAGTGTCCATATTTTGCTTTCCCGATATCAAAGGGCAAGTATTTGTACTTTATCATGTGCTGGATTTGCTTTCTCATGGTAAGTGTGAACAAAATAACGAAGTACATCACGAGAATTGGCCACAAAACAGGAATATTGAAAATTGGAATGAACGACATGATCAAGGATATGCTTGTTGCTCTGGTCGCATTCAACCAAAACTTGAACTCAGGTAATCTCCGGATGAAAGGACGAAACTCCTCTTCTGGAATAGAATCGTCAGTACCCTCCTCAAGAGAAGAAGATTTCAGCTCTTGCTCCAACGACGGGTCAAATTTGGGAGTGAGAAATGCGAGGAATAGGTTGAGAAGATATATTCCTAACGCATAGCAAATGATGTACCAGCCCTTAACGAGGAAGATTCTTACTATAAAGATTAAAAGTAAGATGGCAAACGAACTCCAACGGCGAACGTAGAACGGTACACATCTGTCAAGTAGCTTTTGATATGTTACCTGAATCTTCTTATATTCTTTCAAGACAAGATTGTCGGTCAAATTCTCCATATTAGATAGCAAGCCTTAAGATAAAGAATGCGCCATTGAACACAAATTTCGAACCTATATATCAAGCGAAAACAGAAGAGGTACGGATGTTTTTTTACGTCTTATTGTTCGACGCATAATGAAAATGTTTGGGATCTCCTATGGACTAGGATGGCTTTATAGGTACTTCTTAAATACTGTGGTACAATGAAAGAGGTTTCAGTCGGCTTGAGTGTGGCGTTGGAGAAAGGTTGGCAATGAGATATGCGCTCTTACATTTGAGACCACAGAATCGCCTGCAGTTAACATCAAGTTTTGGTGTTTCTTGGTGGTTGGAAGCGTCTTGGAAATTGGCAAGCCAAGTCGATAACTTGCTTTTTGTGTTGGTCTCTTGGAGCACTGCGGTTTCTAGTCCAGTTGAAGCAATGGAGGTTACTTAAGGTCGCTTTGTGAGCAAGAGCTACACATAACGGTGAGGCAAGTGGATTAATGAAAAAGTCTCGAGTGAAATATGGCGTTGATGAGCATGTGATTGTCGACCAGATTTCTGTTCAGTGATTATGTGCCAAGTTCAAGTCCAAGAGCATGGTAACTGCATGTAACCGAAGGAGGTGTGTTTATTTTTATGGATGCGCGTCCGACCTTCATCGAACACATGCTAAGAAATCTAACGTCACATCGTTTATTGAAACACGTACTTTCGCGATGCTATAAAACCATAAGAATGCCATTGAAATCAACACCTAATTTTTATCAGAATCCACCTGCGAACACTAGTCGCGTCCACTCCTTTAACAGAGAACCATGATCCTCAACGTTGCTTCAATTATAGCACTCGCATCTTTTGCTGTTGCCGTTCCTTTCAAGAGATACGACAATGCTACCGAGACTTCCTTGAGCTCTTCGGTCGAGGTAGACACCACTATCACTATTGACAAGTATGTGACTATTACTTTGCCCTACACGACTTTGACTCTTGAGGCCACCGCCTCAGACATGATAGCTTCTGCTGACGAGGTCGCCTCCAGCGCTGAAGCAACAATCACTGGTAATTCAATAAACTCGTCAGCGCAAGAAGTATCTGTGGTCACCATTTATAGTACACTTACCGTATTTGGATCTGCTATTGTCACTCCGATCGCAACTTCAACATCGATTGTCGATTCGCAGCCAACCACTACTTCAACGATAACTCACTTCATTACGGTCACTGAGGCTAACGGATCGGTGACGACAGCAGCTGTAACACAGGCAGCTTGTATTCCAAGTACTGTAACTGTTACTAAGACTGAGACTGAAAGAGAATCTGTGAAAGCTTCGTCCAACAGTTTCGAGTTGTCCACGATTACTGAGACAGTTGCGACATCTTACCCAGTTGTCGCAACCTTTGCAATCAGTGATTTCACAACGACAGTTACCTCTTATGTAGATGTGACTTCTTATCTGACCATTGTATCAAGCTGGTTGGCGGAAACCACTGCTGCAGTGAACGCCACATCGCACTCTTACAGAAGACTTAGAAGAGGACTCATTTTTGACTTCTAATCGGTTTTCATCAATTAAGCATACAAGGGTCCATCGCACTTTCGGAGTCAGCTTTCAGTAGCTTTTGGTTCGTGCCACTTTAGGTTAGATAAATTATTGTTTACTTAGAGCTGTAAGATTTGGTTCCTATTTTTTTTTGGAAGATTTGGTGTAGAACTTCATACCGCGCTCACAATTTTTTCTGAAGTGAATCATAACAAAAGAAGATTGAAAGCATGTCAAGGAATGATTTGATGCTGGAAGAGCGACTCTCACCGATAAAAATCACTTCATTGGAGCTTCTCACTTCTGATGAAAAGGAAAATATTGCTCCTCGAATTGCAACTGACGCGAGGCTATCATCACCTGAGTTGGATGGTCCTTCTAGGATCCATGGCCCTCAAGCAAAGCCTTCGGCCAGAAGAAAAACCATACACCAGTCACACCTTCAGAGAACGCCATCTGTGAGAATTCAAAGGGTTGCATTGACCTCACCGCGGGAGATCCCTACCCTTTGCCCTCCGGATATCGACGAGATCCACACTGGGAGTCCTTCTCATAGGTTAAGAAGGAAGAGACCGCACAGTGAAATCGCCCTTATTAATGGCAGATATCTCAACGGGAACGATGAAGGAAGGGCTGTTAATAGAACAGTCAATGTCAACTCGGATGAGGATTCGGAAATCAAGAAACGCCAGATTCAGAAAAGTCCCATAAACTCAGGCTCAAGCATATTAGAAGGATCACTTACGAGCAGTCATATTGAACCAAATGCGACTTATCTGATGAATTCTGAAGAAGATCTTACAAATCATGAATCGAACAAACTGAATTTCGATTTCGATCTCAAATTAGATTCAGCAGAAGCAATGCCACGAAACGATAAACGTGTGCTGGGTTATGGAACATCGAAAGATATTGTTAAAGTCGATAATGCAGACCTGAGTATCGTTTTGTGGGAATCACCAGATTCTAAGAAGGTTTTCACCAGGAGGTACATTAACAGTATACAAGAAAAGCATGAGACTGAAGTTAAGAAATTTGAAGAGGAACTCGCGTCAAAGAATCATCTCGTGAGTGAGTTGTTAGCTCGAATCAATGAGAATGAGCAGGTGACTTTGAAAACTCAGCTAGATGTCAGCCACCTCAAACATCAAGTTGTTACCCTACAAATCACTAATGAGAGCTTAGAGCTCCAATCGAAACAATTGGCACACGATGTCGCTCGCTCTGTCAATAAGTTGAAACACAAAGACTCGTTATTATACCTGGTGAACGAGAGGCTTGAAATTGCACGAAAGCGCGTAGACGAAGAACATCGAAGGACGTCGCTTCAGATACTTGATTTGCAAGAGATTGTGAATGAACTCAAGACGAGTATCGCAGCCAAGGACGACTCGCTCACAGACTTGAAGAACATGATACAAAATTCTAAGAAGTTATTAGGTGTTGACTTGTCCAGCAATAGCAGTTTCAAGGATCAAATTGCTGAGTTGTGTAGTGAACGGGACAATATTCGAGCAGAACTCAAGTTGCTTTCTTCGAAGAATACTGCACTAACTTCTACTATTCGTGAACTTGAGGAATCTAATCGGATAGCTGAAATCACGAAAGAAGAATTGAACAGCAAATTCGTTCATTTGATGCAAGAAACAAGAAAGGTTCAAGAAGAGATGACTGTATTCGAGACACTTCATAAGGAGTTGGAATATGATGTCTCGGATAAAGTATCTCAGATCAAGGATTATGCAGCTGAAATTGAAATATTAAGGAAGGAAAACACAATCTTGGAAGAATCCCTCAAGTTGTCAGAGGTTTCTAATTTTCAAACTGGGGAAGAGAGACAAGACTTACTCGAAAGGATAATTATTTTGCAAAAACAGAATGAGGAAAAGGATAGGATTATAAGCGGTGATACGAAAAAATTGTCCGAATTAGTCGAAGAACTCAACAAGCAGAAACAGCTCTTCTCGGATCTCAAAACATCATCTCCGAGTCAAAGATCTGATCAGAGCGCTGAACTATTGAATCAAATCGCAGGTCTCAAGCGACAGATTTCTAATGCACAACAAAAAACAGATGAGCGGATACAAGAGGTGGCAGAGCAATTATTTCATCAGTACTCGAAAAAGCACGAGCTGAAGGTGAACCAATTGAAAGAGAAGTACGAGGCAAAACTCGAGGAGAAGGGCAAGCAACTCAATTCGAAAGATCGTCAGTTGGAAAGTTTGGAAAGCCGTCTTAAGATAGGGGAAAAAGAGAAGAATTATCTTTTTCATTTGCTTGAAAAGACTGAAAAACGGGATTAATGCCTAGATAATTCCTAGATGAAGTGATAAACTTAGATGATGCAAATTTGTTTTGCATGTAGGTGATCGTGCGAGTATCGAATTATTGAAGCGTCAACTTGCTCTATCTCGACTTCCCTACTAGTCTAGCGGACCTCACAAGAATCTTGTGAAGTGTTGATTTCTCATTGTTTTTTAGAAGATTCAGAACAGTTGTGGATTGATAGTTTCAGAGCTCGTAGGATTGGAAATCTTGTGATAGCGAAACATGTCCAATTACGAAGCAGGAAAATTATATGAAGCCGTCATCGATGAAGTGATCACAGACTCAAGACAGGATTTTGAGGATAGTGGTATCGACGAATCCACACTACAAGAGTTGAAAAGACTTTGGTGTGAGAAGTTAAGTCAAATGAAAGTTTGTAACTTTGCTTGGGATGATGAAGACCAGGAATTACAAGTTCAGCAGACAATCCTTGGTGCTAATGTTGGAGGTGACAATCTACACTTGAATTCCGGCTTGGAAATGCCAAATTTGCCCTATGACTCAGGTCTGAATTCTATCCACAACGGGAATATCGCTGGCCCAAGTGATGGTACTTATTCCATGGGAATTGAAATCCCAACGATTAAGCAAGAGTTCAATGACGATACGGGCTTGATCATTCCTAAAGTGAACCAAAGTGACGGAGCTTTCGAATTGACCGTAGAAATGGATAGCACCAATGCTTCCGCTTCTATGCAAAAGTTGAGATCAAAACTACTCAGTCAAGCTGATGGTGCTGGCGTAGGAGATGAAGAGGAAGACGAGGACGATATCTTCAACGACTCCGATGATATCAATTCAGACTTGGATGACGAATTGGATTCGGAAAAATCCGATGATGATGACGCGGACCAAGAGGGGCGAATAATGCTCTGCCTTTATGATAAGGTCCAAAGAGTTAAAAACAAATGGAAGTGTAGCCTTAAAGAGGGAATCGCCAATATCGAAGGTAGAGACTTTGTGTTTCAAAGAGCCACTGGTGAAAGTGAATGGTAATAGGAAACAGTCGCAATATATCGTTGTATATTAGTAGTTCAGTTTGGAAATTTGCACCTCGAGAGGTGCATAAGAACACAATGATCGACTTCCAAGGAGTATGTAATGATAACGGAGGTAAAAATCAAAATGTCGGTATCTGCAATTCAAGCACTTGCCTCTTCTCGTCAGGAATGGGGTCCGCATTACCAAAAATGCAATCATAATCTGTCAAGCATGCACTCAAAATGTCGACTGAAATGTTCAAAGTTGGAACAAACACAATGCATATATTCTTTAAAGTCATTTTGTTTGTTGCACTCTTTGCAATCACTGTCCTTAAAAAGCCGAAGATAGTGATGCAAAAGTCATAATTTACTGTGCATACATTTCGCAGATCCTTCAAAAAGTCTCTCATCATGCAAACTGTTGAGGAATTTGGGCGGCCACCAGCTTGGGAGACCAAATGTTGAAGGTCGGAGTAGGCTTCTCCACCAAAAACAGGATTAGGTAGCTCTCTCAAGTACGTCTTTAATAAACCCGCTACCGTATGCATATCGGGTTTCAATGGCGAATCGAACAAATCGACATCACATACCGAATTAAACCTGTCTTTTAGCTGACGAATACTTGAAGCTGAGCCACTTAAACGGAAAATTCCCTCTTCGTAAACAGCACCTGTCCTACTCAAGTAGTCAAGACATCGGTAGCAAATACTTGGGACTTGACGACCGTTGAACGCATGGCTAGAAAGTCGAAGCGCTTCCTCGATATCCCTTCCAAATATCACACGTGCTGGCTCATCAGAAAGTTTCATTTGATCCAAATATGTTTGCATCGGAACTTCGCCTGACTGTGGAACTGAAGATCCTTGACTCTCCTGTTGAGTGAGTTGAGGTTCATCGTGGGTCGAAATTCTATTTCGGAAAGGAAAACGGCTCCTTTTCTTTGTCTTTTTAACTTCTCTTTGAGAATCATCGAGGGCAATAAAGCCTGGATCTTCGAATGATAGGTGCCTGCAATTTGAATTTTCTCCGGACAAATTACTACTTGACTTTTCAAATTCATCTTGCAACATCAAATGTGGACTTTCCAACTCCTGTAAAGAATTCTGGTCGTGATGACTAGCAAGTGGATCATTTTCGGTATACTCAACCATGGCAGCAACCCACTCATCTCTTTCAGTATCGGACTCGGCACAAAAAAAATGCTTGGGTAAAGAAGTGGAAAGTTTGGAGCTTTTTGCGTTCTCCAAAATGAGAAATGCATGCCTATATCCTCTTTGCTCAGCAACGGTATCTGATGATTGACGCCCAATTTGGGAACCAAAAAGTTTTATCAGCTCCAACAAACTTCCACCTGGGAAATCATAGATTTCTAAATCTGGTCCATCAACTTGACACCAACGAACTTTCCAGGCAGTTCCAAGTCCCAACCCTTTGTATCTGCGTATGAGAAAACCTTCCTTCTTGGCTCCTGTTCTAAAATCATCAAGGAGATTAACAAAGTCGAGTGAGAGGAATCGACAAATTCGGAATAAAACCAGACGAGGAACGTGAGGCATGAGAAATAAAGAGTTGAAGTAGTCTTGAAGTGAAGATTTTCGAGAATCAACCTTCAGTGGAGTAGTAGAACTGAATAAAGACTTCTCTGGTAGCAGTGGCAAACCAAAACATTCCACAACTGGTCGTATCTCATCGTCAAATACTTGCAATTGACTGAAAGTCTTTCTTATTCTCCACATTTCTTTGCTTGATTGTTTATCATAAATCGAGAACGTGCAATTAGGATCTTCAATCTTCCTTGTATTTGCAAAAATTGTACTCACGACATGAATTCTGATAGTTTGAAACTCCTCTGGCTTGATGAAAAGTTCTACATTCTCTTCTTCCAGCTTAGGGGTGGAGAGAACATGGAAACTTGAACCTGGAGTTTGCGAAGATGGTCTTTGGTAGCTATGAAAAGAATCCGTTGATGCGAAAGTTTGGTTGTTTGGCGTTTTCAAAAGTTCAATGTTCGAGATGGTAGTTGGCGTTGCACTCGAATTCGGAGGCGAGTTGGTAAAAGGGGAGCCAAAATAACTTTGAGAATCCTCCGACATACGCCCAGAAGATTCCACTCGAGTGGAAAACTTTCCATGATTCCCTTGGGCAAACGCATCAGGTGTGTGAGGAAGCTTTGGTTCAGAAAACTTGGCCGGTGCATTTATGAAATCTGGTGTATCATTCCCTAACGTATGATTGGTTATTTCAGTACTTTCCTGTGGACTCAATGGAGTTGAAGGATTATTGGTCTCTGGGTGTTTGAGCGTAGGAGGTAGTTTCATCCTTGACTTATAGGAGTTCACTAAACGGTTGCTAATTTTCCTTGACGAGCTGTTTTCATTATCTGCAATGCCGCCATTGGCAATTTTTGGGGTATTTTCATCAAGTCCCTCGCTCTGAACATTAGCATTTGACGTGGTTTCAGAGCCCTCAGAAAGCAGAATTCGAGGCGTGAGTTCAGTTCCTTGTACTCGAGTATCATATTTTGAAGTGGGCGGAGAAATATCATGGGACGTTGTAATTCCAAGAGCAGCAGAAAGCTCTGTTCTAAAATTACTCGATAATGGCATGCCATCAACAGGAGAAATTGGGCCGTTTGATGTAATTGAGGCAACACTCTCCCTCCTTGACTCTGAATCGACACTGCTTATAGGTTCTGCATTCCCGTTCGTACTGAGCTTTCTTCTGGCAGAACGTTGAGGAACATCTTCATCAGGATTTCTAGCATGATTCAACGAATTATCTACTATTGGATCTCCCCTCATAGTGCCAGTCAAATGCTTCAATTGCACTGTCAAGTTCAGAATCATTGTTTCTTTCGACTGCAAGGATAAGTGTAATTCCTTATTCTCAGAAAGAAGGAGCTCAATAAACACATCATCTGGAACGTTTGCCCTATCAAAAGCAGGGTCCGACGGCAGGAGCAGACTGTTTTCACCTCTTGCTGTAATGATTGGATCATGAAGTTCATCTTGAATCGTTTGATAACTATTCTCGGGCATGTTCAACAGTAGTCACTTTGTGGGTACTTCAACAGTCTTGATTGGAACAATGGAGATACTGACTTAGGTTGAATCTCAAACAAAACCTTCACGTCGTCTCTTTGCTGAGAAGGCAAGAAGCAGCTGTGCAGCAGTATTGTGAGTAACGATGGATGCAATGAGGTTGTTAACTCCACATCACCATGGGATTCTCCCTCGTGGTGTACTGGTGGCTCGACATAAGCCGTTTGAGATTTTATCTGAATTAGGTAATTAAAGCATTTGGAACCGCTATTTAATCCTTTTTCTTGTAATAAGACCTTGTATGTCGCATTAACCTCCTGTGATCAACTGGGTCTTGTCTAATAGGGCTATTAGAATATTTATGTGGAAGTCCCTCCTCATCCAAGATTTCTCTGAGCATCTTGTTGTTGGCAACTGCATCTGGTGATACTGATCTACCAAATGGCAACTTCTTAGAGTCCTGATAGATGTAGTTGGTTGGTAGAATTGAATTTGGCATCATTGCCCTGCCTAACTTGATAACCTCATTGGCCCATATGGTAATGTCTGACTTAGGATTTTTATACGGGGCCCACGACCGCTTGCACCCTTTCGAAAGTTCCTTGACAACTTGCTCTGTTCCCCAGGTGTCATTCCACAATAATTCATCATTTTCATCGTCATACTTCTGATTATTTGTGAGACCAATCAAGTGAGAGAATATTCCTGAAACGAGGGCACCGTCAGAGTATCCCCCTTCCATGAAAGAAATAACTTTTCCTTTTGTATGAATCTTGGCAAGCTTGACCACATCCTTTGTGAAAGTTGCATAGAAAGAAGTAGGCACATTAATCCCATGGCGCTGCATTTGCGGGTTTTCATACTCAGAAGCGTCGAACCCTGCAGAGATCACGATTAACGGGTTGAATGGAGGTGGTGGACTTGGCTTGCTCATTTGCTGTTTGTACAAATGAGGCTTGAGCAAATATTTGTTGTACTTCGAAAGTTCCGTTAAATATGATGCATAATTCTGCTCATGCTGTTTCTTAGCCAGATTTAAAAATTGGTTCGCACGGTTCAAAATCGCAACATACTTGGTCCGGTAATGCTTGAAAAACTCTCCTTCTGTAGACCATTCTTGAAGGTGAACATTCCATAAGTTTAAGTCATGATCCATGATACACAATGATGCATTCTTAATGTTCTCCTTCGTAGCATAACCTAATTCTGTTGGGTAAGACTTAATATCGTGCAAAGAGAAGTATCCAACCTTTGGAAACAGTGCAAATTTTTTGCCATATTCGTTTCTTGGGTTCTCTTCGGCATCGAAAAATTCATCATCTGCCTTCCCGTACTCTCCTTTGAAGCCTGCACGTTCCCAGCAAATGTCTTGGGAGCCATCTCCATGATGAAGGTCGATATCGAGAATGGCACAGTGTGTAACTCCATACTTTTCGTAGGCGTACTCAATGCCAATTTGTGCATTATTCAAAAGACAGAAACCACTTGGTAAGCAGGCATGTGAATGATGTCCGGGAGGTCGAAGGACAACGAATGCAAGGTTGCGATTTTCGTCTTCATTTTCAGATCCGTACAATGAATCAAATGCGGTCTCAATGGTTCCTAAAACTCCTTCTAGAGCAGTGATTGTCTTGGGGGTCAAATAAATATCTCCGACATTCCAATCTTCTGGAATTTCGAGTTTGTCTTCATTCAACTTCTCTTGTGATTGAATACACAACTCGAAGAGCTTGAGGGGCCAATCTCTTCCGTGAACTTTTAGAACATAGTCCGAAAACAAAGACCCCTTCTTGGTTGAGTTAGCAACCTCATAGAAATAAGGGAACATGGTCAATGCTGCTGATACACCGATGCAAGCTGCCAATAGTCTCTGTGGTCTTTCGAAAATGGTTGCCAAGTACGACTTCGAGACCCACTTACGACCGAACGCATGCTCCGCCGAGTAAGGTGATAAGAGGATAAGAGTTTTGTCCTTGTCGTTACGAAATTTTGGACTTTCCGACATAATTTGAGGATTTGCGGCTATGAATTCTTGGAATGTTCTTTGGAAGCGCAATAACTCAATATCAAGGTAAGGGGACGGTTCAAGATACTTTCTTATACTCGCACTTTGAAGCGATAGAGCCTCAGAGGGTTCCGGTTTTTGAGACCGTTCTCTCTCAGTCCGGTTCACCTTCGACGTTCTAACTGCATTCTCAGGATGAAGTCTGTATTGCCGTTTAGCTCTGAAGTTGGGAATCTGTTCCAGAAGCTCTTCCTCTTCTTCTAGTTCTTCTATATCAACGATCGACTGATCACGATTGTGCAGACCTATTATAGACCCGTGAATCACAGTCGTATGATCTATTGAAAGATCTTCATCTTCTGGAATGTCATTGGAAGGTCTGATAGATAATGTGGTCTCAAATTGAGAAATCAACGACTCTTCGCTGTCTTCGTCGTTCTCTTCTTTGAAATTTGACATCCTCTCTTCCCCAAATGATGTTCAGACGATGTTTTCTGTTAGAAGAGAATTCAATTGTACTGGTTGCAGCTATTTAGCGAAAAGCGTGATACAGGAAATACAGAGGTACGCATTCCTCGCGAAATATTGCATGGGGACGCACTTGGCTTAGTTACTACAAAGAAACCTTACTTCGATTTAATTCTCGGTAGTAGCAATTTTCGCCTAAGGCAGCATTCGAATCTACATCCTCACCACTACTCAGTGAAATTTTACAGAAACAAGTATGTGAAATCGTGTGATGTCCTCTAACTTGCCACCACGCAAAAGGCGAGACGGTGCAGGCTGAACATTTAATGTCACACATTAGTGCAACAATGACAAGCAATTTTCCGAAGTGATCAAGCAAGATTGTTCTCAGGCTGCAGGTAATATAGGCGAGCGACGAAGGAACTAAATTCATGTGAAGGGAAGCAACAGTGCTTTACCTATGCCTGAGTCCCGGATTTTTTCACCTGCTCCATGTGGGATACCTCGCCAACGTTATGCTTTCTCTTCCGCAAGACGTTTTCGATAAATGCTTCGCCCGCTTTATAAGACGATCTCACCAATGGACCACTTGCAACGTACAAAAAGCCCATCTCTAGAGCCATATCTCTCCAATAATCGAACTTTTCTGGTTTCATGTACTCGACGACTTTCATGTGTCTCTTTGTTGGCCTCATATATTGACCGAATGTAACGACATCGCATTTAATTGCTCGCAAATCCCTCAACGTTTGCATTATTTGTTCATCGGTCTCTCCAAAACCTAGCATTAGCGAAGTTTTGGTGACAAGAGAAGGTTTGGTTTGTTTTGCCTTCTCTAAAATGGATAACGATTGTCGGTACGTTGCTCTCCGATCTCTCACATGAGGTGTTAATGCTTCAACAGTCTCTAAATTATGAGCATACACATCTAATCCAGACATTGCCAAGATCTCACAACTGTTCAAATCTCCTCTGAAGTCTCCTCCTAAAACTTCCACCAAGATATGTGGAGCTTTCTGCTTAATTCTTCTGACAGTCTCCGCCAAATGACTTGCACCACCATCAATTAAATCATCTCTATCCACAGTAGTCAACACTACATAGCCTAATCCCCATCTCAGGATTGCCTCTGCGGTGTTTTCCGGTTCCAAGGGGTCGGGTTTTGCTGGATTTCTATTGGTTTTAACAGAACAGAATCTGCAGCCTCTAGTACACGTATCACCTAGCAACATAATTGTTGCCGTCGCTTCCGATTTCTTTCCTCCCCAGCATTCGCCTATATTTGGACATTTTGCTTCCTCGCACACTGTGGCTAGTTTAAGTTCACGAACATCTTTCTTAACGTTATGGAATGACTGTCCTTTCGGAATCGGCACTTTCAACCACTTGGGAAGCTTCAGATCAGGATCCTTACGAGCTGCTTGTAAGGGGTCGACGAAAGCATCCGCTGCTTTACCCGATACGAAGTCATCGAATGATGGGCCCTTATTTAGCTCATCAGTGAAAACAGTCCGCTTCCTTCTAGACTTTCTTGCACTCTCAAGTGTAGCAAGTGACCTGAAGAATCGAACGTTCAAATTCCCCGATCCTCTTGTTGAAATCATCACGTCTTAGAATCAGAAGTGTTGCGAAATAATTGGGAGCGCTTTAGATATGTCTCTCGCACAGAAATTGACTCTGCACTTTTGATTCCTGTATTTACAATCGGATGACTCTGAATGGTAGGCTTTGTTCACAATGTGGCTATAAATGTCGGTCAATTATTGATTATTGGGAGGCTAAGAAAAATAGCTTCTTAAAGAAGTCTATGAATCTTATCATCCTCAAATTGTTCAAGATTGTCAAGGTTGCTCCACCATTCAAACAAGAATGTCTCGCAAATCAACTTGAACCAGGGGGTGAAAACGAGTGTGCTATCGTTAAACATCTCTTTCAATTCATCAGCAGTCACAAACATGTAATCCCTCACTTCATTATGGTTTGCATTGACAGTAATGTCATTCTTGGTCTTCAAAATGAGGATATAGTCAATCTCATGTTCTCCCCATTTTGAAGTCTCCTCTCCGCTGGCTGACTTATAATGAATTCTAGTCAAGTAGTCAAAGCTTTCCATGGGGCAATCAGTAGCGGGGATACCAAGCTCATGGAACAATTTCCTACGCGCAGCAACTTTTGCTCCCCGGACAGCCGTAGCCAAATCATTGATGTTACTCTTAGCGGAAGACAGCACTCCCAATTCTGATGGAACACAAAGCGGATGAGAGCAACATGTATTTGTCCACATGTTCGGGAATGTGATTTTCTCATCGGCTCTTTGTTGTAACAACAACTTTCCATCTTCATTGAATAGAAAAACAGAAAAGGCTCGATGTAACAATCCAGCATTGATGTTGTCCATAATATGGCACAACTTCTTCGTGCCAGCACCAATTGGAACATCATCATAATCAAGGACGATACATAACTCTTCCATTAGCTTTATCTGTTCTTCATCGTGGCCCTCGAAGAGCTTCGCATCCGGATCCGAACTGACTGAAGATGCAGTAGCGATACCAGATATCTCCCTCAAAGGAGTCACATCTGACCATTTTTCCAAGATATCGGACTTTTTGAGTGATTCCACAAGTCTAGCGTAATCTGAGGTAGTCATCAAATGTACTTTAGAGAACACTTTTCGTCTCTTCTTTCGAACAATAAATCGCGGATAGAGACTAGCAGAATGCAGGAAATTGATTTCTTTACGATTGCAGGGCGTACAATAAAACCTCAAGGCACTCTGAATCGTTCTACTAACAATAATAATCATATATATTCAGATAATAGGATTTGCTAATTATGTTTAATATGTTCTCTTTTATTCCTTTTTTCCCTTTTTTCTTTTTCACGCAACTGCAGCTCTTTCTATTTGTATAGGAAAGTAGAATTGTGTCGTATAACTGGTTGAAATGTAGGAAACTCACAACTTGCAGATATCCATTGACCTCATATTTCAAAATGACAAAATTTCATTGTAACATCTAAACTTCGCACATTTAACCATTATTTTGATTATAACTTGTGATTCTGTGATTGGTTTGCGGTCGTGGACCGTGTTTGCAATTCCGAAAGTGTACCACAGGCCCGGCGTATAGTTGTTGACTGCACACGACTGTCGTCGAAGATTGCAAGGTGGCCATTTTTCAGTAGACTACAGGAACTCTCCTACTACCAATTGAATTGAACATGTCGAGCACTCAACGTCCAAGACGTTTTATCAAGCGTCCAGATGATAAGGCTATGAACCTGGACATCAACGCCTTGAGAGATGAAATCAAGAAGTTGGATTTGACCAGCAACGAGATCAATGCTCAAATTGACAAGACGGTTCTTGACCCTCAAACTGCTGAAAGAAGAAAGGCTTTGCAAAGTGAATTGAAGGAAGTCATCTCAAAGCAAGGGACTTTGAAGCAGGAGAGAAACGCCATTCAGGAACAGATTAGAAACGTCGACACTAACTTGAAGAGAATGTTTGCCGACATTCAGAAGTTGACCACAAAGAACAACTACAAGTCTGTTTCTGAAATTGACTCTAGAGTCAAATACTTGGATGACTTGGTGGGTGCTGGTAACTTGAAATTGGCCGACGAGAGAAGATACGTCAAGGAGATGACCTCTTTGAGAAAGTTGCGTAAAGACTTCGCCGAAGTTGAGAAGCAACAAGGAGCTATAGACAAGGAGAAAGCCAAGATTGCCGAGTTGAAGAAGAAATTGGGTGCTGTTGGCAACAAGGAGGTCCAGCAGCAGTTCGAGAGAATTCAAAAAGAGTTGGATGCTATCAATGAATCAAACAAGTCAATTTACAATAAGAGAAATGAATTTATCAACAGAAGAAACGAAGTCAGAAAAACCAAGGATGCTAAGTACGACAAAATCAGAAAGTTGAGGGCCGAATTTGACGAAGAGTTCACCAAGTTTAAGAAGGCCTTGGCAGAGGAGCAAAAGAAGAGAGATGAGGAGTACAAATCCCAACAAGCTGAGCAGAAACAAGCCAAGCTCAAGGAGATTGCTGAGCAGAAATTGGCCGATGCTTCTATTCCTGCTTTTACCACCGAGATCAACGAGATCCACACATTGTTGGCTTACTTTGATCCAGCTTATGTGAAGCCACCGGTGAATACTGTTGAGGAGGCTACAAAGTCCACTCCTTTCCAAAAGGCTAATACCATTCGTCAGGTAGAAATGCCTGACGATGTGGTCATTTTGAAGAAGGAGCAACAATCCTTCTTCGAAGGTTCCAGACAAAAGAAAAGCAAAAAGAAGTGTTCCAAATCCAAGAACTTCACGGTTGACTCTGATGTCATTATTTCTTTAACGGACTTGTCTATCCCGTTGCCAACTAAAACTGATGATGTTCCAGTAACCATAGAAATTTTGAAGGAGACGTTGTCTGCTTTGAAAGACAAGCAGGAGGAGCAAACAAAGGTCAATATCGAGAAGGCAAAAGCTGAAATTTCTAAGCTCGAGACCGAGGATGCTGAGAAAGAGGAAGAGGAAGAGGTGGCTGAAACAGATGAGGAGGACGCTTAATTGAAGCAGAATTCACTTGGAATCAACTCAAACTCTATTTTTTAGCTTTTTTAGGCTCAGATTCATTAAAAAAAATATAGAGCTATCTCACGCCGATGTCAGACTATAACCAAGATTTGTTCGATCAATACTGCAGGGCTAGTGCGAAGAGCTGAACTTTTTTCCAGTTCAACTGCTCCTACTAGTGATGGGTAAAGATAGACCGCAAGAAACCCAAAAATCAGCGGTAAGACACTCCAAGAGCCAGGATGGTAGGCAATACGCCATTTGTATTCCATCATCTATCATTTCGAGTGGAAATGCTAGGAATTTAGAACATGTTACCAACATTGCCTACCAGGTCGCAAGAGCAGCTACTATTTACAATGTCTCAGAAATCGTTATCTTGAACATTCCAAGTGCTGCTGAGAGGATGGCTAAAAAGGAATCCGATGCTCAAAAGGTAGTAGCGGTTGCTGGAGAAGCTGGAAACAAAAAGATTTCGTTCAATTTATCAAATGATGATATGGGTTCTCAGCAACAACTGCGGGACATAAATGCAAATGCTGAGGAAAGAAGCGACAATGATTGTAATGGTCTTTTGTTTGCTACTCTTTTGCAGTACTTTGTTACTCCCCCATATTTAGTGAAGGGTGTTTTCCAGGAAAGTATATTCAAACATAAATTTAAATATGCCGAGAAGCTCCCAAAATTGAGCACATTGCCATTCATGAGCAACAACAATGTTATCACCGCTTTCAAAGAGGGGTTATCCATTCCGAAGCATACTCCTAAAATCAAGAAAAGGAATAAAAAGATTAGTGCCTTGAAAAAATTGCAAGTTACAAAGTACATCAATATTGGTCAGAAAATGCCATTGACCTTGAGTGGAGCAGAAATCCCAATCAATGTGAGGGTGACTGTTGACGTGAAGAACAGAAAGATTGTCAGCCCTCAAGTCGCCTATGGAGTATCTGGTACGAAGGCGTCATTCGGATACTATGTTCGTTATGCTAATTCTTTCAGCTCCATTTTCACAGAACTGTCTTTTCCAAATGGTTATACGGAATCAATCTTTATTGATGCCAATGACTTTTTCTCAAAACCAAAAACAACAAAACTAAAAACAATTGATCATGCTGTTGAAGGTCAAGTGCTTTTGGTGGTGGGAAAGTTTGAAGATTTTGAAGAAAAATTCTCCGAAGAGAATATTCCTGGAGTTGGCAGTGTGACTGAAATGTTTGATGGACGGATTGATGTCCCTCCTGGTGTTCGAATCGAAGATGCCGTACTTATAGGTTTAACGAGGGCACAGTAACTGAATCGTGCGGTATATGGGTATTGGCGCTGCACTGTTCAGTCTAGACTCAGAAGAGAAGCGTCTGTACAGGATCATAGCTGGTCAAAACAACTTTCCACAACATGGACTCCAAGTGCATCTGCACAAGTCAGAACTATGGCTTTGGGCGAATGTATATGGAAGTTCCATGAAGAGTCAGAAGTGCGTTAAACAAACGTATTTTGTCCAGGTGAAGCCAAGAGTGAATATGAAGGCAACGAGCACCCTCCTGCATACAACATGTTGACGCAGTTTGTTTACCAACAGACGAGGGGTTCCAGATTTTTACTCTTCATTCCTTACGACGTATATCAATAGTACAATAGAATTAGTAACATTTTCGCAGAGCAACAATGTCACTGGGACTGTCTTGTCACAATTCACAACTTCTTCGAACTTTACCGTAGCTTCCGTTCAACTTCCCATTTCGGAAACTTGCAACATGTATGCAGAACACTTCCAAAAATAGTTTCTTTTTTTTCGTGCTTCAAAAAAGTTCGCCAGTTCGCAAATCCTATTAATTTCCCGTTAGGTCCACATCGTAGAAGCAACACATTCGTTTACAATGCAGTTTAAATTCTTGTGTACTGTGGCAGCGGCCTTATCTACTGCTCTAGCAATCGGAGATGTATGTCAACCAATCGTTAAGCGAGGCTGAACTCTGGTGAGATTTCCGGGTTGCCAGGCTATGCTTCATGTTTATTCATCATTGAGAGTTTCATACTAACGAATAGCTCGGTTTCAACTTGGGCGTGAAGGACAACAACGGAAACTGTAAGACTGCCGGCGAGTATGCTGGCGACTTTGAGAAGTTGAGCTCTTACACTAAGATTGTCAAGACCTACGCTGTTTCTGATTGTAACACGTTGCAGATCTTGGGTCCTGCCGCCGAGAGCGCTGGCTTCCAGGTTATCTTCGGTATTTGGCCTACTGACAGTGCTCATTTTGAGGCAGAGAAGCAGGCTTTGAAGGACTACTTGCCAAACATCTCCAAGGATACCGTGAAGGTTTTCACAGTCGGCTCTGAGGCTTTGTACAGAGATGATATGACCGCATCCGAGTTGGCCGATGCTATTGACTCCGTCAAGGATGTGTTGGCAGGAATCACTGACAAGAACGGTGATTCTTACAGTAGTGTGGAGGTCGGTACTGTCGATTCCTGGAATGTGCTCGTTGATGGAGGTTCTCTTCCAGCTATCAAGGCTGCTGATTTTGTATTCGCCAACGCATTTTCTTATTGGCAGGGTCAAACTATGCAGAATGCTTCCTACTCTTTCTTCGATGATATCATGCAAGCATTGCAGACCATTCAGACTGCCAAAGGATCGACCGACCTCAACTTCTGGGTGGGTGAGACTGGTTGGCCATCTGACGGTACTAACTTTGAGTCTTCTTATCCATCTGTCGATAATGCGAAGCAGTTCTGGCAGGAGGCTATTTGCGCTATGAGAGCTTGGGGTGTCAATGTCTGTGTTTTCGAAGCATTCGACGAGGCGTGGAAGCCAGACACATCCGGCACAAGTGATGTCGAAAAATACTGGGGTGTGTTTGATGCGAGCTACTCATTGAAGTTCGACTTGAGTTGTGGCTTTTAATTCCATTCTATTGATACCCTATCTACGTAGCGATCCTGTTAGGATTACATGAAACAATAAATATGCTTTTCCCTTAGTTTTGTTCAAGAGTATTAACGGCTTTGTCCGTATCATTGAGCTGCTCATTGTAGGTATGAAAAGATAACAACATTTCCGATGCAAAGCGTTTCATTATATTCAGATACGCGAAGATAGGTGTCGACCCCTTGAGATTTGACAAATAAAATCCCTCCTGAAAAAAGAATCCTCATAACTAATTTGAAAAATGTTGGATTGATCATAACTTCTGCTATACCTACAATATCTTAATGTGAACAGCAGC
Source organism: Sungouiella tsuchiyae (assembly GCA_030566995.1). Taxonomy (NCBI): domain Eukaryota; kingdom Fungi; phylum Ascomycota; class Pichiomycetes; order Serinales; family Metschnikowiaceae; genus Sungouiella; species Sungouiella tsuchiyae. Next base: position 19,378 of record JAJLRO010000070.1, read on the forward strand.
ATATCATGAATCTCAATACTCGATTCATTGTTGGGCACCTTGGGAGGCTCTCCAAGGACATATTAGCCTCATCGCCAAGCATGGCTCGGAAGCCGAATTAGAAAAAGATAAATATTAAGCAAATCGTCGTTGAGATGGTAAGGGTCATGAACTCTGCAACAAATCACTAGTTGATACTCTGGGGACCCTCTGGCATGTCTAAATATGGCCAAAAGTATCTGAGATTGATTATTATTAGTACAGTTGTTCCACCTTGGAAAATTTCGAATCTCACATAGCAGAGCAACGATCCAATCAGCGTAGAGACCTAGTAGTAGTAGGAAAGTAGTACCCATTTTTTTTTTTTTTTACGAATCAAGATTATATATTTTAGCTAACTAAACTATATAACTAA
>JAJLRO010000072.1:0-18071 GCA_030566995.1 Sungouiella tsuchiyae
CCAATTGCTGATCGAGTTCTTATCTTTTACAACCTAATCAGGGTTGTAACTCCATCCTCGATCATTCACTGGAAATGAGCACTTCTGGACTGCACATTGGTCCACACATTTCAACACATTTCAACATCCGCTGCCATTCTGGCCCCCACGAATCAAATCTAGGTAACTATGTTATATAACTTAACTGAGGAGAAAAAAATTCCAGAAACAGTCTAGTGTAGAGATTGAAAAATTGAAATCGAGAAAATCCAATGAAGATGTGAAAATATTTGAAGTATTTTCTTTTACGAATCAAGAATTGAAGTAAAAAATGTTACGTGTAAGCCACCGCTAATCCATAGCTAGTGACTCTCTGTACTGCAGCATATAATAAAGTATCTCCAGTTAAGACGCTGAACAACTGTTTTCTTTTTTTACGAATCAAGATAATATATTTTAGCTAACTAAACTATATAACTAAAGGCAGGAGGAAATTCCAAAAACTTCCGTTGTAGAATTGAGAAATTAAAATCCGGAATATCCAATGAAAAATTTGAAAGTGATTGAAGTAAGATGGTTAAATGTTTGCCACCACTAATCAATAGCTAGTGAATATCTGTACGGCAGCATATAATAAAGTATCCACCGCTTCAACTCAGGCTCATCTAACTCGGGGAAGGGATCCAGAGAATACGCATCCCATCGAGTTCGTCAAGCATGGTTAAGGCGTTGAACAATAAAAAGATACTTATCAAGCTGGGACTTTAACGAAAATTGCGAACGAAGCGTTTCCCCTGGTCATCGTCATAGTTTGGATCAAAAATTGAACAAAAGATGAGAGGTACAGGTGTTGACAATGACAAACGCTTGTGTCTATATGAGTCTGCTTCGACACGTATCCATTTATCAGAGAGCGCCGTGGCGCAGTGGAAGCGCGCAGGGCTCATAACCCTGATGTCCCAGGATCGAAACTTGGCGGCGCTAGTTTTTTTCGCACTAAATCATTGGTCTATGGACCGGTCCGGATGTAAGGTTGACAGTCCAACATCCGACAATCTTTTAAAATTGACTGCTTGTAAATTCTTAATTTATGCGTTATTGAAAAAGAGCAATAGCGTTCTACATGCTGTCGAAGGCTGAAACAAAATGTCATTGCGGAAAAGATAGGAATGTGTTGAAGTGCTGTCCGAATAGTGATTTCTGATATTGATTTGATGTATGTCCTTAGCGTCTTCTTAAATTTATCAAGTGATTTGACCGAGAGGAATCACCCTAGTAAAATTTCCAGATAATCAAGCAAAATTCGTTACTTACCCTGATAATGACAACAGGCGACGACATGAATTGCTTATGATCGAAGTAAGTCGAGCTGAAGCACTAAGATTACAATGATCTATGGCGAATGTTTTATATACAGTATCGAATCACGTGGAAGTCCATCTTATGCTCATGAACTCTGGTACTGATTAACTCTAACATGGGTTGGTTTGGAAGAACCCCTTCGAAAGTCTCTGTTGTATCTGAGGTTCAAGAGGAAACTCGAGATTCTCCCCAACTTTTGGAAGACCTACCACCAAAATTCGAAGATGAAGAACCTATTCATTCTCAACATCTGACTTTTGTGAACGCCTTGCAGAAAATTCTGTTGGAAGATTTCACGATCGATCATTATGTCAGCATGCCATGCTTCCGTGAAGCCATGCTAACCGGATTTCAGGCTATGGGAGTTCTAGGAGCTGTTACGTTCATAATTCACAAAAATCCCAGTCGATCAGTTAACTGGAGTGTTTGCGGGTTCTTCCTTGGAAGTGTTGTAGGATGGGAGCAATGTCGTTCTATTAGAAAAAGGTCTTTTCAGACTGTGGAGGCTGCTAAACAGGCAAATCAAGAGAAATCACGGAAGAAATTTGAGCTGAAGCATGAAGGTGATGACCTGTTGAAAAGTTTCAATGAGTTTCTGTCAAAGAACGATAACAGGTGATTCTAAGACGTTTTTCTATCAAGAGGGATCTTTTCCAACGTAATGTCTTCATAACGTCTTCCTTCTCATGTATATACATCTGGGCTTGCATTCAGATTCTCATGTGATAGTTGATCCAATTATCCAATTTGTCTATAAAAATCTTGCAAGTGTTGCAACTCACATGTTCAACAAAATCTTTTGTCCTTCGCGGTAGTGAATCGGAGTGTCTGAATGCTGTCCATAATCATTGTCTCACGGCGCAAAGGCAAGGCTAGTACAAACATCAAATGTACGTACTAGTATCGTTCAAATGCATAGTATTATTAAACTTATGATGTAATCATTTTCATGAAGTCTTCACATATTATTGGGTATCAAAAACAATTATTAGCACGGTTCACTATACAAGAAAAGGCGGGGCACCCGAACTGCCTGTATTCAGGTACCTCGGCTTTCCTCCATCTATTTGTTTCCGCCGGTGACCAAATCCATCTTTTTGATTCTCTACAATAATTGGTTCTTCCACAAATAAGAATGGAAGGGGTTCTAGTGAATGTTGATTTCAGGCAGTCGTGGAATAATTTGGTAGATTTGCCGGCAAACTTGTCGAGCTTACTATACAATGCCAATGTTTCCCCACAAGAAGTGATAATTGAACTTGTGCTGCAATCCAAACATAAAAGTTTTGTTGGATGGTCGGGTATGAGTTCAAATAGTTCTAAGCACATCTCGATGGATCCCAATTTCGCCCACTCATTGAAATTAGCTGACAAGCAGTTGCTCACTGTGAATGTGAAAATTAGAAACCCAAAGACATCCACGATCTTTTTGGAACCGGAGCACCCGTCTGACTGGGAACTTGTTGAACTCCATGCAAGCTATATTGAATTGAAATTGATTGAACAATCTCGCTGTGTTGCTCTAAATCAAATATTAGTGGTGTATCCAACCAAAACATCTTTTGTGAGGTTACTTGTTAAGGATATTGGAAATCCTGATCTCAGTTACGCCTTGATTGACCCATTTGCTGAGATCAGCATCTCACCAAAGTTGAAGGAGAGGAAAAAGCGCCCTTCAAGTCATTCGTTGAAGTCAGCTAAGAGTAACCGCTCAAGTCAAGATGATGTCCACATTGGGCCTTGCGTTTTGAAACGAGGTATTGGCTTACCAAATGCGTTGTTTGCCGAGGCTGAACAAATCTCCAATAGAAATGCAGTTGAGATTTATGCGAATGTGGATGAATTCATTCATATTTTGAACAGGATAGACTACGTTGCAGTCTCCGTGATTGCTGGCCCAACCACAAGGGCCGAAATTATTGGTCAGGAAATTTCGACAAAGAAAAGCAGCACCGGGCAGTCAAAAGAAAAAGATAAGGATGGTATGCATGTTGTTGAAAATACCAATGTTGTTGCAAAGCTCGTTAATTGCTCGTCGGTCCCCGCTAACACAGTGGGGCTCAGCAAAAAACTTGCAATAATGCTTAATGTGGATAGAATGATTGGTTTCAAAGTTGTGCTAAAGACAGCAGGAAAATGTGCTGCAAAGCGTCCGTCCACGTTCTTCATTCATCCTTACACCATTCATACTAGAAAGTCTGACGCACTCAACTTCAATTCAGTTAAAGGTGATGTTCAGAACAAACTCTCCCAAAGTGTATCCCTGTTTTTGTTTCAGGATGGTACTCTGATCACGAATTTTCCCATTACGAATAATTCAAGAATTCCGGTAATTCCGGGAGTACTTCCATATGGTGGTATTCTTCGTTTTAAAAGAGTTGATGATGCATGTGCTTGGATTCGACCTTTCTCCCGCGAAGGTAGTAAGGCTCCTCCGAAGATAGAGATTGGGCAAGAGTTATTGCGAGAAAGCAGTTCTGTCGAAGAATTTCACGATCCCTGTCCCAGCAGCCATTTATATGGATCTAGCGTGACACTCGATGAAATTGTGGATCATGTTGTCTCGTTTCATAATTCTGGTATTATGTTGCATGGATCTGCTGGCTGTGGGAAAACACTAATGCTTCAACATGTTGGCGAAAGACTACGCCAGCATGGCTTTTTTGTGAAGTTCATTTCCTGTGAATCTTTTATGAATGAATCATTTGATCAGCTATGCAATAACTTCACAAGATGGATTAACGAGGCCGTATGGTATGAACCCTCTGTTTTGATCATGGACAATTTAGACAAGATCTTGTCTGCTGAGACTGAACATGGAGACTCGTCCTTATCAAACCAGCTCACCGAATATATCAACGCGCTTGTTCAAAAGGTGAATTCACAAAAAAAAACGAATATATCACTCTTAGTTTCTGGAGTTTCAAAGGAATCATTCAACAAGGGCCTTTCATTATCTCATTTGATTGAGGCTTATGTTCACTTGAGAGCTCCACAGAAATCGGCAAGAGCTGAGATTCTTCGTGAGTATCTTGTTAAGCGTTTGGGATGTTCCGTTGGGTTTGATATTATGGATATCGTTCTGGAAACGGAAGGATATCTTCCCAATGACTTGAAGGTTCTCAGTGACAGGATTTATTATGAGTGTTTGTCTAACAGATACAACGAGGAATGCCGAGATCTGAACTTGATTGTTACTAAACCAATGTTGGATAAAGCCATTTCTGGTTATCAACCATCGAATTTGAGGGGCGTGAAACTTCAGAAGTCAACAACTAGCTGGGAAGATATCGGTGGTTTAGAAGAAGCTAAAAATGTCCTATTGGAGACATTAGAATGGCCCACTAGATACGCGCCAATTTTTCAGAATTGCCCATTACGATTAAGGTCTGGTATTCTCTTGTATGGCTATCCCGGTTGTGGAAAGACCCTTCTTGCAAGCGCGATTGCTGGTCAGTCTGGAATAAATTTCATTTCCATCAAGGGTCCAGAAATCTTGAACAAATACATTGGCGCGTCCGAACAATCGGTCAGAGAACTTTTCGATAGAGCTCAAGCGGCAAAACCATGTATTTTGTTTTTCGATGAATTTGATTCCATTGCACCAAAAAGAGGTCATGATTCAACTGGAGTGACGGATAGAGTCGTGAACCAAATGCTTACCCAAATGGATGGTGCTGAGGGACTTGATGGAGTCTATGTTTTGGCAGCAACGAGTAGACCGGACTTAATTGATTCTGCTTTACTTCGTCCCGGTCGTTTGGATAAAAGTATCGTCTGTGACATGCCCAGTTTTCGTGACAGACTCGACATTTTGCAAAAGATCTGTCTCAAAATGGAATTGTGTGAAGACGTGAATTTGGAAGAAGTGGCTCGCAGAACTTCTGGATTCAGTGGTGCCGATATGCAAGGTCTAGGTTACAATGCGTACTTGAAGGCTGTTCACGAAAAGTTGGCAGAACAGGAAATCACGTTGGCCTCTGTTACCTCCAACGACAAGTCTTTCGAATTTTTCCAGATCAATAGTGAGAAGGCCAAGAGCAAATTAATTGCCCCAGCTGAGAAAGTCAAGTTGCTTCACCAAATCGAAAAAATTTTCGACAATCATGACAAGCCAGTTCAAGCCGTTACCAAAGGAGGCGAGGGTCTGCCTGTTTTAATCAAACAAGCGCATTTCGAGGAAAGCTTGAAAGAAACGAAGCCATCTATTTCTGCTTCCGAGAAAGCAAAACTCACTCATATCTACACTCAGTTTTCCACTGGCAGAGATGGAAACATGCCTGATGGTTCCACGAGTAACGACATCGGAGGCAGAACTACTCTTATGTAGATGTCCTCTTAACAGTTGGAAATTCAATATGCTAAATGTTAATTGAAGGATTTCTCAATATTTAGCTCGGTTTCCGAGTCTTCTTCTTCATCCTGACCAAGGTCAAGGCAAATCCAGTTGGGCCAGGCTATTTCATCTCTTATGATGCTTCGAAGCTGTTCAACCAAGAACTTTTCCACTTTACCCACATTTCGCAAAACGTTATTCTCCATCTTACCTATTTCGGTGTCTATTTTGACACTTTTGATTACATCGACGCGCTCCCGATAATTTGAGCCACTATAATCCACGAAATTTCCGCCATTGATATTGACAGCTTTGCTCAGACCCGAAGAGTTTGAGGATGTAAAGTAGTCTGAACTCGTGTCATTCAAATCACAGAGAAATGTGACAAATATGCTCTTTTCTAAGTATGCCACCGCCGCCAAAGAATGAATCGCGATATCCGAAATCTTCAATTTAATTGGAAGGGAAATGAAGTGTGAAGAAGGGTAGTTCACTTGTAAATTAACCATTACCTCCAAAGAAGCATCACCTTTGAAATCGATATCTAGAATAAATTGGATGTCATTGTCACCTTTATCAGCTTTTAACTGCCGTGTTGAACTTGGTCTGAACTGGTAACTATTATGTGAAAAGAAATTAGCTGGGGTCTCAATTTCATGGTGACCCAATCCGACATTATTCATGTTGTAGGTATGTAAGTTCTTGAAAACATCCAGACTCTTCCTACTTGTTTCGGTCGGCGTAGGAGATAATTTTGGGAGAATATCTTTGTTCCCAATTTCACTGAAAGTAGAATTCAGTTGTTCAACATCAGAGTTGTCAGAATCACTCTCACTTAGCTGAGGAGTTCTTCCTATTGGTGCTCTCTTGTCATCTTCTTCGGGATTAGTTTCGTGGTAAAACTCCTCAAAAGGGTTATCGATATGCCTAATCGTAATCTCCGGTGGAATACTCCCAAGAGAAAACCCTGTCACCGTAAGCTTGTGAATAAACGAAGGGAGAGTAACCTGATTTAACTGATCATTGAAAAATTCCTTCAATCGTTGATTGATGCGTTCGTCGGAGATAAGTTTATCCCAACTTATTTCGAAAGACATCTTTTAGTCGCCAACTGAAATGCACCTGCACACTTCCTCTACGCTACTTCAATTCGCATCGTTGTAGGATAAAACTCACGCACACTGAAGATTGCCCACTTGAGGAATTCCCTTCGATTCTCTTTCCAGATTCCTTTTTGTTGGTACACTGACATCACTTCAGTCCTTAGCACCAACTCTGTTACAAGGGGCTCCGTAATTCCACTATTAATTTTGGTTTCCGATGCTGTATGTTGTTTCTCCCCACTTTGTTGGGAGATCTGCTACTTTGGAAAAGCTCAAGAGTCCACGTATAGTAGGATACCTACTTGACAGCTGAAGAAGACAAACGGAGAAAAAAGAAGAAAAATAGAATAAAAAGAGTAATTGAGGACGACACTCTTCACCAGTTCAAATCTGTTCTCCCATACAACTGACATTGCATTAGTTTTAAACATCTTGTTTTCGGGCGTTAGGGTCCTTTTACTCCGAAACATACATGATTTCATCTCGACAAATGCAGTTGTCGTTGTTGGTGTTGGTCTTATTAGATCTCCCCAAGCGCACCACATTCTTCGAAAGGTTATTGTGAGCTTCTCGCCTTAATTGATCGCTGTCCAAACGATGTAGAGCTCGAAGAGAATCTCAATATACTTTGCTTTCAAAGTACTTACGAACTCTTCAAATATTCGTTTATGAACGTCATACGATATCCAATGGGTTTTCATCCGTACCCCTATCCACACACATGCTGTCATTGCAGCAAATTGAAGGTGGTGCAATTGTTCATCGAAATGCCTGCAAGTACCAACTGGAACAAGCAAAAGCATTGAAAGGTTTACCAGGGAGAAAGAGTGAATGTTTTGATAGGACATCACACACTTTCTAATCTATTCATCATGGCGGCGAAAGAGAAATTGCATCGTGTTGGGGACATTATCGCAATTCAAGGCACTTGCACCTCAGAAATCCAAATCTTAGTTTGAAACGCTCTTTTGATGAACTGATGGAAGAACAGGAGGTGATGCCTTACTCAATGGCTTCATACGCGATCTTGACCACTTGCAATTCCTTTTCTTGCCCATCGAAAGAGTTTCATGCAAAGTTGCTTAAGAAACAAAGAGAATACCCCGATGTTGACAAGGCGTATGTGCCACCTTGAGGTTCGAAAATGGCATTACAGGTGCTTTAATTTGTGCAGACAATGTGATTTTTCCATTGAGGTGGGGACTGGCCAGGACCCCTTGATACCATTTGATGACGAACTTGATGGCGTTTATAAAATTTTTGGATCGAAAGGGACTTTGTTCATAACGGGTCTCACCTTGTACCATCAATGAATACTGGAAGGTCGTGGAGTGAACCTATCGGTAGGAAAATACATCTTCATGATAGGCATGAATTTAAAAGGACAAAGACTACGATACTCAATTGAATCACTTCTGCTTTTAAAGAAAAATGACAGCTAGCTTCTTCGGCAACGGTATTCGCGCAATTTTATGACGCTGTTTTACGGTCTCTTGAATCAGGGCTCCGCAAAGAGTGGAGAGTGTTGATGATTTCGTTCCATACTTTGGTACCATTGATGTTGAATGGTTGAAGACGGTTGCTGTCAAACGTTATTTATCTTTGTGTATGTCAGATTTATGAGCGCTGAAGCGAAAAATTCATCCACTTTGCATTATCACGATTTCCGCGCCACTGCCAGTGGTGGTTGACATAGAAGGTTCGTCATACGTATAGAATCATCTTAATTAAGCTTCCGCATTAGTCAGAATCTGTTGCGCATTTCACTTTAGCATTGAATAATATAAAAAAATATAACATCTGAACTGTTTCTGAAGTATTCTTTCGTCTTAGCAAAACTCAGAAGATTCTACTTTAATCTGTGTTGGAATTTTTTTTCGAGGCGTCAAAATTCTATGAATTTTGCGAAGGGAAAACTATATCGAAAAACAAAAGAAACGCACCATAAAATCATAAAGCCGATTGAGGGTATCAAATTACAGATTCTCCAAAGCATGCCATGCTGTCCTAGCTGTCCCTACTTTGCTTTCATTTGGCTTTCTAAATATATTGGCAACAATCATTCACTGTAGTGTTGAGAAACTTGAATACAGGAGCAGTTTATTCGAGGTCCGCTCCTTCGTGTTTTCATGAACACCAACTAAGGACACTCGAAAAAAAAATGTATGGGGATATGGCTAATAAATTAATGATCGAGACTAAGAGAGCGACAAATTTAAACGAATTACCTCTTTATCTGCACGATCTAATCAAGGATATTGTGCAAGAGGTCACGGACCTCAGTAAAGATGTAACTTACTTGACGGAACATCTGAGAATAGCTGGTGACTTCGAAGAAGAAGAGTCTAAACAAATAAACCAATGTCAATTGTTCGCTACTCATCTAAGCATGAGAAGGAACAAACAATGTCTACTTGTTTACGAAAAACTCCGAGCTGAAAAAATTGATGCTTTCTGTTGGCTAAATATTGATCCGTTGGTCAGCAACGAGCAACTGGGACACCCAAAATTGGATCGAAGAGTTCTGACACACAATCGCCTTATGACTGAGAACCTAAGCCATCCAGAGCAAGACTACTATAAACAGTACCAAGATTTAGTGCTGGATTTCAAATCAGAATTCTCTGACATTGATTTATCTGTTGATCTTGAACCACCAAAGGACCTTTTCATCGATGTTAGAGTACTCAAGGATGGCGGTGAAGTCCAAACGGAGTATGGAGCATTCAATCTCATCAAGGACTCACAATTCTATGTGAGAAAGTCCGATGTGGATAGATTGATACAACTGGGGTATCTTGAGGAGATATAGTGCATCATGATATGGATACTTTATAACTAATAGTTTGTTGTCAATTTGGTCAATTCTTCCTGAAGTTTAGCTTTCCCCAAAACTGTATTCTTATGATCAACATTAATAGGGAGAATCATTACCGAGTCGTCGTTTCTATCATAAACTCCAATATTGTCATCCATAATTTTAACCTCTTTCCGAAGCTCTATGGCAAGAGTGCTAAGAAGCCCATATACCTCATTCACTTCTTGTTTGAATTGATCCTTGATATGAAGGGTGTCAACTTCAGTTCGCCTGCTAGGTTCCACATAAGTGTCGAATAGCAGACTGATGCAATCTAATAAGTTGACCACTCTAGAGTCGATGTTGTTGAGAGATTCAAGCCTTGTCTGTATGAAATCGTCTTGGGACATCTTTCCTGTTGTGGTGTACCGAAGTGTATATTCGTTTTTTTTTTTTGGAGTTTTTGCAGATAGTAGTCGATTTTATTCCCACACGAAAAGTGAAACCACAAGAATGCCGATCGATTTGGGACTTGCTAGAATATCCAGGTTGCTATCATTAATTGGTAATCCTCATGCCAGAACATACAAGTCAATACATGTTGCGGGGACTAATGGAAAGGGTTCCACTATTGCCTATCTATCCTCAATTTTGAACGTGGCACAAATCCGCTACGGCCGATTCACTTCCCCACATCTTTTAGAGAGCAATGATTGCATCTCAATTGATAATGAAGTTTACCCAATGAGTAAGTTTAAGGAGATCAGGGGTCTTGTATCTTTTCAGAATGAGCGACTAGCATTGGGGTGTACTGAGTTTGAACTACTCACCGCAACAGCCTTCAAAATCTTTGAAATTGAGAAAGTGGAATTGGCATTGATAGAGGTGGGCCTCGGAGGTCGGTTGGATGCGACTAATGTATTACAGCCGTCAACAATGGATAGCCAGGGAGAGCGATCGGGGGGTGTCATTCTTGCAGGTATAACAAAGATCGGAATGGATCACGAAAACCTATTAGGGAATTCCATTGAGGCGATTGCCAAAGAGAAAGCAGGGATAATCAAACATGATATCATTGCTGTGGTAGATGGATCCAACGATGAGATTGTGCTCCGAACGATTCAGCAGAAAGCAAAAGAAATGAACGCACAGCTATACATTACCCATCCAAATGAAGATTCTTCCGCAAAGGAATTGTTACATCTATCGCCACTAAGAGGCGAGTACCAAATTCAAAACCTTGCCGTGGCTCTTTCGCTTGTTGAACATCTTAGAGAGACATTAAACTTTAAGCACCTCACCAAGGAGAATATACAAAAAGGAATCGAGCGGACATCTTGGCCCGGGAGATTGCAAACCGTCTTTGATGCTAGAACTGAAATTACTGCTTTAATTGATGGCGCTCACAATGAAAACGCAGCCATAGAGCTTGGAAAATTCCTACAGTCGGTGCGCACCCTGGAGGGTAGAGGTGGAATCATCTTTATCGTGGCTCTATCGAAAGGAAAATCAATCGAGCATCTATTAAAGCACATCGTCAACAAATCAACTGACACATTGCTCACAACTCGCTTCACACAACCAACAGATATGCCTTGGGTACAATGTTATCTGGAACTTGAGATTGCACAGGCAGCAACGCCACTCATCGACGACGTCCGCCAATCTCAATTTAGTTCAATTCATGATGTTTTCGATTATTTGCTGAAGTTGAGATTGAATGGGGATACTAGGAAAATTGTCTTTTGCGGTAGTCTCTATCTTTGTTCTGATGTTTTGCGATACATTATGGACTCTAAAGTTCCCACAGGAGCGCGTTAAACGTTCATTGAAATCTGCTATCATGCCCAATGCAAGTATTCAGGAGCTTAGAAAGAGGAATATTCAAAGAAACAAGGACTTGTTTAAAAGCTTACAGTTAGATGCAATTAATGATTCTATTACACGAGTGACAAAACCGAAAAGCCAAAGTCAACGTAGATCTTCTACGCGAAAAAAATTGTCAGAAGTGCCAACACGGCGATCTAAGCGGTTGGCTTCGACTCCTGAAGGCGATGACGAAAGCCGAAAACAGGCAGAGGAATCAGAAAACAATCGATTGAGAGATGAACGCGTCAAGGAATTGAGAAATACCCGACTCATAGGTGATTTTTCTTTATTCGATCTTGTAACTAAGAGAGGTAAGGGGATACTCAAACACGAAGAACGAATCCACAAATCCGATACTAAGAATAATAAAAAGCCTGTCAAGGAAGATGATGCAGATGCAGATGCAGATGATGATAGTAATGGTGATGACGAGGTGGAGAGTGACGTTTTGGCAAAGCTTCTGACAATTGGAGACCGTTACTCCGCAGGAGATTTCTATGACATTATCAGAAAGACAGTTTCGACCAACAGCAAGGTCTTGGGCAGAATGCGTAAAGAACTTAACTCTTTGAAACTTAGCGACAAGATTGACCCTCAGAGAATCAAACTTGTGCAACAGCGTATTACGTCTTTACTATTTCACCCTTCACAGGATGATAGATTAGTCGTTGCTGGAGACACGAACGGGAGTTTAGGAGTTTGGGCTGTCGATGCATCTAGCACCGGAGAAAATCCTTCAATCATAACAATTAAACCTCATGGGAGAGCTATATCAAAAGTTGCGGAAATGCCCACATCACCAAATCAGATTGCAAGTGTTTCATACGATGGATCCGCAAGGATAATGGACATTCACAAGCAGCGATCGATTGAGTTGTTTTCTTTAACTAATAAGGACGATGAAATCCTAGGTATATCTGATATGAACATACACATGTCTACACCACAGTCGCTCATTGTCTCCACTTTGGAGGGTCAGATGTACCATCATGATACAAGGACTCCTGGTACAATGGTCAAGTTTCAACAACTATTGAGATTGCATGACAAAAAAGTAGGCGGCTTTAGTGTCAATCCGAACCGTGCCTACCAGATAGCATCCGCTTCTCTAGACCGTTCGTTCAAAATATGGGACTTAAGAAACATCTCGAGAAGCAACTCTCATTCGGAAATCGCTGACGGGCTCAGGTCTCCACACTTGTATGGAGGATTTTCTTCGAGACTCTCTGTCTCGAATGTTGATTGGAATTCGAGTAATCGATTGATATGCAACGGGTACGATGATAGCATAAATATCGTCGATCTTAGTGGGAACCACGAGTATTACCCTGATGTCAACCTTTGGCAGAAATCTTATGTTCCCACGGTTGAAGCTAGCGGAACAGGTACTTCAGATAACATAAGAAGTATTAAATCGATTCATCACAATTGCCAAACTGGTCGATGGGTCTCCATTTTGAAGGCTAGATGGCAGAAAAAGCCCGCAGACAACTTTGAAAAGTTTGTCATCGCTAATATGAAGCGATGCTTTGACGTTTACGGCCAGAACGGTGAGTTGATTGCTAATTTGCTGTCACCAGAGATGACAGCGGTTCCTGCAGTTGTTTCGTTCCATCCGGCAAGAAACTGGTTGATCGGTGGAACATCAAGTGGGAAGGTCTTTCTATGGGAATGAGTGCAGAAGATCTAGTAGTATAAATTTCTACTAGTTACTTCTTCTATGGAAATAATTACAGAAGGTCAAGTAGTAATAAATTTCTACTAATTACAATTAAGCGGAAGAAGTCATGATCTGCCAGACTCTGATAATGTTGTCAGTGTAACCAGCGAACAAGTTCTGGCCATCAGCAGACCAAGCCAAAGAGATAGCCTCTGGGTCCTTAGCCTTAGCGCTGACAGTGAACTCTGGCTTCAACTCGTCCAACAAAGTTCTCTCCTGCAAGTTGAAGATCTTAATTCCAGAAGAGGTGGCAGCGGCCAACCAGTATCTGTTTGGAGAAAAGGCCAAAGCATGAACTTCGGAAGCGGCGTTCAAGGTGTACAAAGTGGTCTTAGAGTTCAAGTCCCACAAGATGATGACACCGTCCTTACCAGCAGAAGCGTTCAAGGATCCATCTGGAGAGATGGTGATGCAGGAAATGTAACCGGTGTGACCAATGAAGTCAGCTTCGAGCTTGTAGTCAGACAAGTCCCAGGACTATAAAATGTTAGTAATTGCAAATCCAAAAATGTGGAATCAGAGATCTTGGTGATTAAAATATGTCTCATTCGGAGCTGGCAAGCACCGTCTGAAGTAGCAAATATTAGATGCATCATATTCCACTTGAAAATAAGAATAACATACCTTAACAGTTTTATCCCACGAAGCAGAGATAACAGAAGATGGTTTCTCTGGAGAAAATCTGACAGCAGAAACCCAATCCTTGTGGCCGGTCAAGGTGTGCATACACTCACCAATGGTGTTCCAGACCTTGACAGTCTTGTCACGAGAAGCAGAAACAATTTGTCTCAAGTTCTTGGCAATAGAAACAGACAAAACATCGCCGGTGTGACCAACGAATCTCTTGGTGGATTCACCGGTCTCAAGGTCCCACAATCTCAAAGTCTTGTCCCAAGAGCCGGACAAAGCGTAAGCACCATCAGCGGAGATAGTAACGTCCTGAACAATGTGAGAGTGACCAATGAAAGACTTCTTTGGAACACCGTACTGGTTGTCCTCACCACCAGTCAACTTCCAGGCGATCAAAGTCTTGTCTCTGGAACCAGACAACAACAAGTCTGGCTTAGTTGGGGTAGTAGCCAAGGAAGTGACCCAGCCGTTGTGTCCCTCCAAAGTGCCTCTCAAAACCAAAACTTCCTGATCAGACATTGTCAATAAACTATCCTAATTGTAGTAGCAAAAGATAAATCGAAAATTTCACTTTTCGCATCAATGTAAAAATTTGCTCATCACGTGATCTTGATGTTTGAAGCAGGTGTTCTGAGAAATACCGCAAAATGGTGCTCGGAAATACCACACAAACAAGTGACTGTTTTTACCGAGAATTGTGACACAAAACCGATACAAGTTTATCAGAGACATCTGATGCGTTATACTTCGTCCAGAGTGCCGATATCAATCGACAGCGGGACCTTGTGTTCCGAATAATATGTGAGACCACATTTGACTGAGCTAAGCGGAGCTAATAGCATTGTGGATGCAACTTATTCCATTAACGCAAATATTACATACGCTTCTTAAGCGCTAGAGTACCTTTCAATCCAATTTGAAAACCGCTCAATTCGAAGATGTCTTCGTAATGCGGAAAGTACCTAACGAAATCGAACATACCGCTATTCAGACACATAAAATTGTAACCGTATATCATCGGCTAAGGATTTACGATACTAATTGCTTGACATTGTCATGCATGGAGAATGCATGTAGTGTGAGATCTGTTGTTCTCCACGTCTCACAGAATAGATAATAGTACCGAATGAGGGACAGGATCGTCGTATTGAGTGGGGGAACTGCTACGAATGACCTTGTACCACTTTTCAACTTGTTATCCACAAATATCACCTATGTATTACCCATTCTGGATAATGGCGGCTCTACTTCAGAAATTATTCGTGTCATAGGGGGCCCGGCAATCGGTGATATCAGATCTAGACTTACCAGATTGATCCCTGACAGTAAGATTAAGCTAAAAGATCTTTTGACATATCGACTCGACAAGGATCCCATAATAGCCAAAGCACAATGGACTGAAATAGTTGATGGGTCACATCCATTGTGGAATGGCATAACCTTGTCAACAAAAGAAATTTTCAGAGCATTTTTAGTTCAGGTCCATGTTGAGTTACTCAAAAGGTCTAAAATAAGCATGGCATCAACGACGAACAAGCAATTTCGATACGAACTTGCAAATGTGGGCAATTTGTTCCTAACCGGATTGCGACTTTTCATTGGTTCTTTAGACTCTGCCATCGAATTATTCATGAAGATGACAGATATAAGCTCCAAAATCGAAGTATTGCCATGCATAAACACCAACTTTAGCTACCATATTGGTGCAAAATTGTCTAATGACCTCGTGATTACTGGTCAATCGCAGATATCTCATCCTTCAAGCACGAAGGAAGTCTACCCACCTCCCATCAACAAGACTCGTCCTCCAACTCCAACGCAAGAATTGGACATCGGGCTCAACTTAGAACAAGCGAATTTCAAAAGTGAAGAATCTGAAATCTCGTCCGAGGAAGAGGGTGGTAATTTACCTCTGTACACTCACCCTGAACTAAAGAAGTCTCAGTTGCATTTTAGCAAGACTGTCGACATCGAGCCTTTGCTATCTCCAATTGAGCGGATTTTCTACATTTCTCCTTATGGCGAAGAAATTTGCCCCACTGCTCAAAGCCGAGTTATTTCTTCAATCGCTAACGCAAATCTAGTCATATATTCTATCGGGTCATTGATGACGAGCATTGTGCCAATTGTTATTCTCAAAGGAATTGGTCGAGCAATTGCATCAGATTTTACACCACAAAAGAAACGAATTCTATTCTTGAATGGCTGCGAAGACAGAGAGACATTCGGAATGCAAGCATTCGATTATGTTCGGATTATTGTTGAGCTGGCTCAATATTCATTAGCGAAGTCTTATCATGACTTCGATGGAGATTGGACGAAGTTTGTCACTCATTTATTCTATATGGAGCAGCCAAATATCTTAGTTGATATTGAAGCTTTAAAAAAGAAGGGTATCGAGTGCATTTGTATTCGCCGAGATGGCTGCTTGATTGACGGATACGATTTAGCAGACCTTCAAGAGAAGCTTCAAGAAATACTTCGCACCGTCTAGCTAATCATACCACATCTTGATCAATTCTTCCGAAACAGCGGAAGGCGTTAATACACCCAAGTCCGTGATTAATGCGGTGATGAATTCATGAGGGGTGAAATCAACAGACTGACTCCGGAGAAATGTTGAGTCTTTTTCGGTTTGGGATTCACGTTCTTGAACTATCCTTGATATTTCTTGAGGCAAATCATTAGGAGCAAGAGGAAATAATCTGACGAACTTATGTGACTCCGTTACCACATAAAACGGCTTATTATTGGCTTTCGCCAAACATCCAATTTGATATGACCCGATATGATTGATGATCCCTCCACTCTCGACAACACCCTCAGCCCCGACCATGATCTTATCGACTTTGTGGAGTTCATATCCAACTGCATTATCAACAATGACCTCAACAGGAATATCCGCCTCTCGAAGAAGTTTTGCCATATGATACCCCTTCTCCGATGGGCGGGCCTCAGTAACAAGAACTTTGAATCTTAATAGCCGTTCGGTCCTAGCTTTTACCAAAAGTTGATAGACGACACGCGAGAATGAGTGCACCAAGATTGTATCGTCATCTTTTATGAATGGTACCCCAAAATCTGCTGACTTGGATCTTGATTCCTTAGCTCGTTGAACGAACAATTCACCATTCTCAACTAAATTCCTCTTACATGATTCCCAGTCCGAATATAAATTGGTGTTTCGTAACACGAATCGCATAAAAAGATCACAACCAGCGGAGAGAGAAATGGCATTGGAGATCGACAGTTTCAAGGTTTCAATATTTGACTTCACCAATTTGATCAATTCACTGGATGTTGAGGGCTGTTTCACTCTTAACATAGTAACGAGAGATTCAATAGCAGCGATAGGCATTGTCATTTCAGGATCATCTTCTAAGAACTTCAAATAAGTTCTGGTAATATCAAAGGAGGAATCTGACATCGCGTGTATGAGTATATGGTCAAGGCTCTCATGGACATGAAAAGAAGAGCGGAAACCTAACATACAGGTTCGTTCTAATACTGTGCGCCTCGCTGCCAACGACGCACACTCTATGATGCATTTGACCTCAGACTTTCAAAACAGCAGCAACCAAAGATTGAAAAAGGATTATCACACTATGTGAAACTGACAGCGAATGTTAGCAAAATGTCTAGTTCCCGAATCGATTCATGATGCATTACTGCTAACGTCTTTTCCTACAGAAAGGATCCTGTCCCCACAATCCGAGCCCTATACAAATAAACAACAGTTACTTGCTTGGCGACCTGTTGCAGTTCGCATAAAATACCATGGCCCACGGTAGGGAACTTTTTCGCTGCTGCTATTACCAGACAAAAATGTTAACGTCGCCCTTTCTATCCACGTACTAGTTGAGCACTCCAGTTTTTGTGTCTCTTTTTTTTTTTACGAAGCAAGATTATATATTTTAGCTAACTCACCTATGTAACTAAAAGCAGGAGGAAATTCCAAAAACTTCCGTTGTAGAATTGAGAAATTAAAATCCGGAATATCCAATGAAAAATTTGAAAGTGATTGAAGTAAGATGGTTAAATGTTTGCCACCACTAATCAATAGCTAGTGACTATCTGTACGGCAGCATATAATAAAGTATCCACCGCTTCAACTCAGGCTCCTCTAACTCAGGGAAGGGATCCAGAGGATACGCATCCCATCGAGTCGTCGAGCGTGGTTAAGGCGTTGAACAATAAAAAGAAACTTATCAAGCTGACGGTAATTGAAGGAGTCGGATGGAAGGGGACTGTAACGACCGACTATCACATTCGCAC
>JAJLRO010000073.1:0-17661 GCA_030566995.1 Sungouiella tsuchiyae
GGATATTTTCTGATCCGAACGTCCTAAAAGGGGCATCTCTTCTGGATTTTTGTTGGTAAAGCATTATTCAGAGCAGTGCTTCTCTTATTCTGCATGTGCGAATCTTTCGGTTATCGCCGCATCGAGAATATCACGGCAATCTGACAATGACTCTGTTTGTCGTATGAGAACATATTCAGCTTGTTAGCAAGTACCCATTTCTCACGGGGGGGTCTTCATAGGCCAAAGAAATGCATCAATGTCTGATTAGGATATGCAACCAAGTCCCTATCTTTGGGCTCTAGATTGCGTGTGATTCAGCACCGGATGCGAAACATGGGGTCCAACGAAAAAAAGTGAGAGCATCTTCAGCCAATGTAAACTGAAATCTCCATTGCAATTTGATATGGTGAGAATTATTCACCAGGCAGCTTCAGTCGAGCACCATGATAGTCCTCCTCGCACTCATCGCAAATATTCTTTTAATGATGCACTATCTGCTGGGCTTAAAAAGGCAATATTCCAAACAGAGAGTGCTTTAACAATAATTGAGAGGCATTGCCAAAATGGCGATGATTGCCTTGGCATTTAAAGGTCCAGTCTTAATAAGTTGCTGAGCTACGTGAGCCGCGGCACCAAATCATACACCTTTTGCTCGAAGTCACTAGAAAGATTTTTGAGTTCATGACAATTCTGCCAGTTACTTTTTGAAGTGTTCAATGAATCTCTTCACGAAAGGCATGGTTTGAAAAAAAACTCCGATACGGGGAATCGAACCCCGATCTGCTCGGTGAGAGCGAACCGTGATAGCCATTACACTATATCGGACTTTGTTTTAGATTAAGTCTTCCCTGTATATTAAGGACTATAACAATTCCTATTATATACAGTATCAAAGTAATAGTAATAATGCTCCAATTTAATGACATTCAATTTAGAAAGCCCCAAAAAACTCATTATGGAAGAACCCCGACTAAAATTCTTAAAGAGGGCTTCTATCTCTGCTTCACACTTTTTAATTCATATAGAATTACATTGCCTGTCGAACGGCGGCGTCCTCCAACATCTTAGGATGTTTTTTTTTAATCATTGCCTCAATTGGGCCTTTACTTTGCTCATCCCAGGCCCGGAGTTATCCGACTTTATTATATGCTGCAGTACAGATAGTCACTAGCTATTGATTAGCGGTGGCAGACATTTAACCATTTTACTTCAATCACTTTCAAATTTTTCATTGAATATTCCGGATTTCAATTTTTTAATTCTACAATCGGGGGTTTTAGGGATTTCCACCTGCCTTTAGTTATATAGTTTAGCTAGCTAAAATATATTATCTTGATTCGTAAAAAAAACTGTGGAAAGCGCATCCACCAAAGAGCGTCTCCTAGGTTGAGACTTCAGATGGTTTAAAATGCTATACTGTTGCTTGATTCGTTCAAGATAACTTGCTGGTGACTGATTTCCTTCAATTCCTTCAATAGTGAAAAAATTCTCACATGACCTAAGATATAAGGGCTTGTATACTTCTCTGATTGCCGTTGCTACAATAAATGATCTTTTTTAGCTTTATCGTCTTGCAACAAACATCTACAAGAGAGAACTTTCCCATGTGACCCAGCTGTTCCCTTTTGATTATCAATCCTACCTGTTGTTACTTAAATCTTTATCATTAAATTTGCTAGCCGAAGAAAAATAAATAAACAGATGTCAATATCAACCAATGGTGCCTTTTCAATCCTCTTGATTCTTCTCTGGAGAGTAAGCGTACTTGGAGAATGCTCTGATTCTAGCACCGTAAAAGAAAAATACAAAAGGAATCATGCAACAAGCCAACGAGATGAAAGCCATCAACGAAGTGGCCCACTGATAACCCAAACGGTGATACATCTGAATGGTGAACAATGGCACACAAGCACCCCAAAGCGATCTAATGAAGGTCTTGGCAGCCAAACCACTGGCAGCATAATGCTGGTAGGAGTCGACAATGTAATTGTTTGCAGGGTTGTAAAGGCAAAGGAAACCAAATCCGCAGGCAAAACCACTAAAACATGGACCGGCCCATGACAACCTAGGGTATGAGGACCAGGCGAAAGCGAACAAGCCGGCAGGAATACACCAGCATCCGAACATCATGGGAATCAAACGCAACTCAGGAGGGGGAAGCTCGCCTCTGTCTCTGAAGACCTGGGCTCTCCTGTTATAATCCTTATTAATCCAGGGTGAGCTGACCGCGGCAAGGATCACACCAACACCAATAGGAATGAACATGATACCTGTTTTGGATGCCGACCATCCTTTACCTTCTTGGTAGACGATTGGGTAGGCGAAGAAGAACATGTATAACAAGCCGTAAAGAATGGACATGTAGATGGTGACACAAAAGACGATGAGCTCAGACAAAAGCAAGAATGGGCGCAACAAGGAGACCTTGGCCACTTCAGCTAAGGAACGTTCTTGCAACTCGCAAACAGCTCTGTACTTTTCGTCTCCGGTGATCTTTCTGAGCTTCTTTGCTCTTCTCTTCAAGATAGTGGCATGGTGAGTCTCAGGGACCAACACTACCAAGAGAAGGTAGAAGAAACCAGCGATGATGAGGAATGCCCAGTAGATCCATCTCCAGGTAGGGGCAAAATCACCCAATAAACCACCGAAAATGGGGCCCATAACTGGACCCAAGTACGGAGCAGCCGAAAAAACAGCCATAGCTGTACCACGTTCGTTGGCCTCCCATATATCAGCCAAGGATCCACCGATTAATGTAATGGGGCCACTGAAAAGAATACCATCTATCAAACGACAAACAATCAATGTGCCAATGTTTTGTGCCACACCACAAGGAACAATGAAAACAAGAGCCAATCCGAGTGTGCTAACGTAGACGGCCTGACGGCCAATTTCCTCCGACAATGGAGCAAAAAACAAGGGCCCGACACCAAAACCGGTGACAAACATCGTCACGGATGCAAGAATCACCACCTCCTGCGACACCCCAAACGTCTTCATGGGACCCTCAATGTCACCGGTGACAATAGCCGAACCGAGGGCTACTGAGAAACACATCAGACCCAAGATAATGGTATAAAGCCATTTTCTGCCTTTTCCTTTGTTTTTGGGATTTTTTTTGTCGCCAGGAACAAACTCCACAATTCTCAACCCGGTGTCCTCGTCAATTGGATACTTCCACTCGTCCTCCGGATGCAAAGTGGACTTTGGGTCGGGTTTGGTCAACACCTTCTCAACGTCGTAACTCTGTTCCAAGGGACCAAGCGCACCGGCATCTTCACTCAATATGCTGCGGATCAGTTCGACACCTTTATTTTCGGTCAAAATACGTTGGATATCATTTTCGTCTTGGGTGTGGGAGTTATTGTCTCCCATGTATTCCTTTGCTTCGTGATCGATTTCCAGAAAAGAACTTGAACTCATTATGAACTGTTTGACTAATTGGATTAAATCTGACTATCGCTTGGGGAGGGGGTCTTTTTATATTATTTTGCATGGAATAGCATATCGGTAAAATTGGACCGACTGCGTGAAAGGCAGCAACCGAAGCGAGGTATGTAAGAGTTCGGAGTGATCTTTACTCCGATGGAGCGATTAGTTTTCGGCGTAGAGCTCTTTCCACCCGACAGGGTATTTCTTTTCGCAAGAAGACTTTTTTGTAATTGAGGCTGATTAGCATTTCCTCCTCACGAAGTTTAGTATGATGGTGGAGAATTACAAACTTCTCAAATTCGGCAATAGTAACGGCCGTGTCATCTATATCTAGTGATGGTCGGCAGGAAATGGCTAGTTACTACCGACATGCAGGATGACAGGGTGACAGGGAGCCAGGATAGCCTACTTCAGCCGCACATTAAGAAGGGATAGAGGTACGGAGCTGAGAAAGTGGCACCTGGAAGCCTAAGATTGTCGTCTGATGAATTAAGAAGATCTTCTAGCACTAGAAACATACAGGGAGGCCATTTGGTGGAGACGAAATTAGCATGGTGCTGGTGACGAACATCAGTATCAGCACCGGCGATCTGGGGTCGATCGGAGTTTCCAGAAGGTTGGTCACCGACCCCTGCAGGTGGTGAACGATCTTACATTAAATCGGGCTGAATGTTGCGTTATTTAATTTTGACCGGTGGTTACTAGCGAGGGTAATCCTTTCTTTATTAGACTGTCTATTCGAGTCAAGCCAACTCGATGATTGAAGTATGACATTTTCGATTCATCAGCTCCAGTATTTCTTGAGGATTTGCTTTCTTGGAATTAGCTTATCGCAGTTGCATCATATACACTATGGCAGTTTTCGTGATTTGAACTTAAATCCTATTAATCAAGTAACTAAACAGATTTTGTACCCATTTATCCATGCAGACATTTTATGAAATACCACTTGATTTCATTTGCATCGTTAAGAGCTTTTATTCTGTCAACCAAGAAACAATGTGGTTGTATCCACTTCTGCCCCGACCCCTCACGAACTTTATGCATGACGAACTTTAGATGCTTGAGTTTCGGACATCCTGCAATACTTCGGGTGTAGTATCCTAATTTAATCATCATGCAGACTTCGACTAGAAATCAAAAAATCCAAACGCAACGTCCACTGAATGATTTCGATTCTAGAAGTGGACAAACACATTTTAAGCGTCCTTCGGGATATCAAAGTTGGGATGAAAAGGTGTAAATAGGGCGTTTTTTTCTAGCAATAGCCGTTTACTACTATCACCTACCACTAACTTCAAATCTTGACGACATGTCTACATTCCATCAACTCCTTAAATCCGCACATGCGGAATACTTGCACGATTTTTCTTTTAACAAGGCATAAGAACCGACTATTGTCGGCTAGCCAGCGGCCCGATGGCCCACTTGACTAGTAGTAAACACATCATGCAGTCGTCTAAAGCCAAAATTAGATCCTTATCATTGTGAATAGTTATGTGCTCGTGAACTAAGATATTCTCTGCGTGAGAAGGGTTCTCATGCAAGACCTAGGGAAGTCATAAACAGAGCAGCTCCTTGACCATTGGCGACACCATGACTAAGAAAATAATCAAGGCGAGGGGCTGAAGCCTGTGATCTCCATCACTAAGGACAATATCGGCGCCAGCGACTGCAAAGTCTCTTACTGATTTGGCTCCTTTGGCCCTGCTTTCGGTGTGTATTATAATAATTACTCTGGACTTGGTACGAGACTTCGTGCCTACTTTCCATTTTCGCATGCACTTCGCTCCATTCTCCCTGCGGTGGGAATGGCCCCTCTACACCTCAACCCATTGCCACGTATGTCTCGTATACAATTCCGCATAGATTAGAGGTCCATCTCTCAATTATGTGCACTGATAATCTAATCCAACATAACTTTGGCTAAGATATCCGCTTCTCTCTCTGTTGACGCTGGGATTGCGATGCATTCGAGAATAGTGGGTTATGACACTCGAAAACCGAGAATTCTTGTTAACAGTAGTTGAATTGAGTGGAAGGGTATACCTTTTCTTAGTTTTTATTTGATTTATCTAAGTCTTTGATTTTTGCGACAGCTTTTCACTTTTCATTTCGGTAAGAATGAGAAATTGCAGACAATTCTTGTTAATGTACAGGGGCATTGCGAAACTACATGAACTTGATCTGAATCAATTAAATCTATAAGCTTTCCATTATTTTCTCTCTATCTTCATAAAAATGTGGGAAATACTATCTCTCCAAATAGTATTTCTCGTGGTGAGTATGTGATGTATCCTATGGTAATGTCATACCAAAGTAGGCAATCTCTTCAACTTTTTTTTTTACGATTCAAGATTATATTGTAGATAGAATAATTAGTTTAGATAGCTTAGGGCTGTTTGTCTTTTCCAAAAATGAATATATGGTTCGATCATCGTCTTCTAAGATATTTCATTGTTGCAGTCGTCCTTTAACATCATAGTCATGAACATTAGGGTCTGCATATTATGTTCACACTGTTGAAATGAGTAGACCAATATGCAATCCCGAATGCTTGTTGAGATGTGAGCAAAATCAGTACATCTCAAGGTTGCAAGTTTATTTGTTTGCTCACTTCTGAAGTGGATACCTATACACTTCGAATATGCTTTCCTTGATGATTGCTAACATATCCTTACATTTGCTCTCAGTCTAGAACTTATATACTCTGATATATAAGTGGGGGTTCTCTGCTCAAGTCTTACTAAGGAATCAATCAACCAATACTGATTAGTTCTTACTATTTGAGACTAAGAGCTTTTCCCCATTACAAACCTTACCGTAGATACTGCACATATACTTAACAACTTGCAGGTATCTTTACAGTGCTCATTTCCAGATGATGATCGAGGACGGAATTGCAACCTTGATCAGGTTGTAAAAGATAAGAACTCGGATCATTTATTCGGTTTTGGCATAGATATGCGAGTCTACCCTATCTTGGGCCAAGCGCTATCTCTAATCTGGACTAGTCGTTATCTCGGGATTTCCAAATTGAGTATAATGATCCCTATGGTACATCACTGACTAATCACGAGAAATACTATTTAAAGATATAGCTTTTCCCACTTTATAAAGACAGAGAGAGAAAAGAGAAAGATACATAGCTTATTGAGTAATAAGTATACATCCACGAGACAGTTAATATCCTACATCAGCTATGAGTGCATTGAACGGTTATGTCACTATATTGAATCACTGACGTCGGTCAAAATTCCGCAAATTCTCACTGTGGTCCGCACATTTCAACACTCACGAAGCTTAACAGAGCTCAACAAGCACGTTGGTTATCCTCCAACGTGTAGATTATTAATTTCTAAGTCCTATCTGTTGGGCTGTGCTGGTTACGGACCGATTAAATTTGTAAGCGAATCTAGAGTATCTGAAGCGGTCGTCCTCCACTTATTCACCTATCTTACAATACTTACAGTAACATGAATTTCACAATGGTTAGAGTTTTGAAGGACACCGAGGCGTTCACTCCTATTAACGTAGGTAGCAATAGCCTCCAGCAAGATTGTCTTCGCTCCCCACCACCAGAGTGAGAGCAACGGAGAACAACGTTATTTCCGATCTTGCTGAACAGTCTACGATGAAAGATCGTAGTTTCCAGGAACTTTTATCATTTCAGAGGCCACTCTTACTTCGCCAAGATTCGGTTTGTACGAAAGAATCCCAGGGATCTACAACGATGAGCAAATCAAGGCATGGAAGAAGACTACTGACACGATTCATTCCAATGGATCATTGACTGTTTTGCAACTTTGGAGTTTGGGCCGTGTGGCCGACCGGCCGTGTTGCCGACCCTGCCTACACGAAGAGAGCCGGGTTTCCATTGGTCGGTCCTTCCGCTCTTTACTATAGCGAGGCATCTACGAAAGGCGCAGTGCCGCAGAAAACCCAATTTACGAGTAGGAAGTAGAGGAGTTCGTTCAGGTATTTGCCACGGCCGGAAAAAAAGCTGTCGCCGCAGGCTTCGACTGTGTTGAGATCCACTCTGCCCATGGATACTTGGTTGACACTTTCTTCAATCCTAGCTCGAACAAGAGAACCGATAAATACGGTGGCTCGATTGAGAATAGAACTCGTTTCCCATTGGAGGCCATTGATGCTTTGAGTGAGGCTGTTGGGGCTGAAAAAGTCGCCATTAGACTCTCTCCATGGGCTAATTACCAGGATATGAGAGCTAAGAACGAGGAAGTGAACCAGTGACTCAATTGGGCTACTTTTTGAGTGAGTTACAAAAGAGACCCAAGTCAGGCAAGGAGATTGCCTATGTGTCTATTGTGGAACCAAGAGTGTCAGGAAACGATAACGCGCCAGCTGCTGAGTGAGATCAATCTGGAAAGATGTTTTAATCAGGGCTGGTAACTACACCTACGATGCACCTGAGTTCAAGAAGGCATTGGAAGATCTCAAGGACGGGAACACCTTGATCGCCTTCGCGAGATATTCACCTCGAACCCAGACCTTGTTCAGCGACTTCACTATGGCACTGACTTGACCCCATATGATAGACAAACGTTCTACACCTCCGACAACTGGGGTTATAACACTTTCAATTCTTCTGTCTCCAACATTGTTTTTGATGAGGCCATCGAAAAGTTGAGAGTTCCTCTGCCAATCCATTAGAGCTTAAATACTGGAAGTAGCTAGTAATAGATTCTAGAAGATAATAGATGGCGCTAAGGGTTCTTGGTAGTGTAAGAAGGCATTGAGCACGGAGAGTCAGGCTAGAAGGTGATGAGTCATCAGAAGATCCAATGGTATGAGCACGTAGGCATTAGGAAGTTACCCAAAGAGCAACTAGATCCCGACGGTGATCCGAGGAGTTTACCTCGGCAAAGCCTTGTGGCCGACTGCATAAGATATCGTTAAAAGAGAGAAGATAGATACGAATAACCCAACACCAGTATCGGATATTGGGCAGAAAAAACGGGCGTAAGGGAACATGGTGGCCGTTTGGGATCCGTGTTAGGGATCGGTTACCCAAGCAGTGAACTTATAGGTGATCAAGATATCTAGTAGTTGGCCGAGTGAGGCGCGATATTAGCAGAAGCGCACTTGACAATCTTGGGTGGTCCTGTGCGCCGTAGATTACGATGAGAGATGGTCTGCACAAGGGCTTTTACTAGCATTGATGCATCTGTAACAGATTGTTCGCCGAACAGAGTTTTTGTTTAGTGTGCATGTTCAACAGACTGTATTGAGGAAGATTGATCCTTATACAGGATGCATAGCTTAACTTGAGAAGATTAGGATGTGAACTCTCCCAATTAATCTTGATTCGAAAAAAAAAAACAAGTGGTTAATCTGTCGCTGTTATCCTACATAAGAAACGATATAAGTCCCTTTTATCTGTTTTTGGGCTGGCATAAAACAGTAGTTAATGTTCTGTTCTAGTATTCCAGGTAAGTCTAGAGCATAACTTTGCCTTTTGGAATAAGCATAACAGTAACTCTTAGAATGTTGACATGAATAGGGTATGTACAGGAGATATCTCACATATCACTAATACTCTGGAGCTAGCCACATACATTCTAAAGGTGCATTCTTCTGCAGTGTACATATAACTTCAGTGAACATTTTCAACAAATACGAATACTGCATGTAAATCTCTTATCTATTCGGATACTTCACAGAGTCACAGTTGCCGATAACTTGTAGTGGCTATCACGGTTCGCTCTCAACGAGCAGATCGTTTAGATCAGCCTCATGCAGAGACGACCATAAAATTCCCAACACCCAAAAGCAGTTTGTCGTGGTGCCAGGCCAAAGTTCTCCTGGATTGAATGCCTCTCAGGATTTCTTAAGTGGTAGTAAAGTTAAAAATCGCGGAATTTATTCCGAACGTATATGCATGCCAACTTGAATTACATTGCAGATATAGGAAGTTGAGATAAGAAGTTATTGAGAATTCAGAGAGGACATTCGGCCAGTAATTATCCATATCCATAAGTGAATAGAGATTATCTAGTCACTTCAGAGTTGGTTGTTTTTTCATTCTCGTTACGTTCTATCCTAGTTGAATTTGCTTTAAATTTCTTATCCAACTTTTGTTGTTTCTGGGAGTTGTTCCCATGTAAACCTTGCCCGCTATGACTATCGGGGTATTTGTCCCCGCCTGCCAGATGTTAGAAGCTTAATGACACCTGCGAGATAAGCCCATTGTAGTATGAGGTAGCACGTTACGCATGATGCATAGAATTGTATGCAATATTCCGCGGGCTACCCGCGGAGCACCTCGAAAGACCATTTTGTCGCTATACATTTGGCACCAATAATTCAGAGTATAAAGAGGCGTTGGGATTCTACGAATGATATGGGTAAGCAATTGAGACACGAATGATGAAGTTCATAAACTTAGCAAGTGCTTTGGCAATGGTGGCGGCTGTCAATGCCGTCATTACGCCAAAAGTAATTCTCGTTACTGGATTTACCCCAGAGACGCAGTTATGGGATCCTTACAACTTAACCGAGGAATACCGTATTGAAGGTTTGCTGCCCCACAGCGCGCCCTTCAGATGCGACAAGGCTGGTGAAATCTGTAATCTCGAAATGGGAATGGCAGAAATTGGCAATCCTATTGCAACTACTTCATTATGGTTGAACACACATTTTGATGTTTCAAAAGCTTATTGGATTGTGAATGGAATCGGTGGTGTTAATCCAAAACTTGCTACGGAAGGAGGTGTGGCAGTGTCCCAATACGTTGTTGAGTTTGAGTTGGCTATGTCATTGTTAGGTGACGACTTACCAGCTAACTTCAGCGGCCAAACAGTGTTTTCTTACTTTCAGAACTTTCCTAATCTTTATCCACCTTTGATCGGAACTGAAGTTTTCGAGTTGAATTCTAAACTTATCGAAAAGTTCTTTTGTGTCAGTGGCGGTGTCGAATTAGCAGAGGCTGACGATGATGTCGTTAATTTCCGTTCTCTTTATGAATTCGAAGCTGCAAAAGGTAGTCCTCAACTTGTGAAATGTGATGTCTTGTCATCAATGTTGTATTGGCATGGCGATGAGTGGGCCAACAATGCTGAATACTACGCATCAGTGCTTACAAGCAATAAAGCGCAATACTGTATCACAGATGAGGATGACACAGGAACAATGACAGGCCTCATGAGAGGTGCAATGTATGGGAAAGTTGACTTCAACAGAGTTTTAGTCTTGAAAGGTGCCTCAAATTTTGACCGTCCTCCAAAAGGGATGTCCGCATATGATAGTCTCTTTGTCATAGGCCAAACTGGCTTTGAAACCTCATTGGAGAATATCTATAGGGTTGGATCGGTGTTCGTTGATGATATAATCGAGAATTGGGATGTGCTCTATGAACAAGGAATTGCCTCTGACAACTATGTGGGAGATCTGATGGGTCTGTTGGGGGGTACGCCAGACTTCGCGTCTCCCGCAGGCACAGAAATCGAAGTGAATGTGACCGCAAATTACATGCCTCGGGAGTTTACTCCGATGTGCAACTTTACTGCGAACGTCAATCATTTCATTTACGGGAACACCACCACAAGTCTCACGCCGCAAATTTCGGGACCCATTGTTTCGATTCCGGACGTGGTTTCTGAAACCAATGAATCCACAAGCAATGCGAAGATGTCAGTGGTAATCATGATCCTTTCCTTAGTAGCAGTGTTTACTTTATAGTGATTTAGAGATTGTTTTTTAATGGAGGTAGAGGTTTGATTTTCATCTGAAGTTGGAGATGTGTTTTGGCCTTAATATGGGGGTTCAAGGTTGCAAAGCTCGTACAACACACCCAAATGACCAAATGTTGCAAACTGGAGAATAAGAGTTGTCATGAGGACTTCTGGTGACATGTAGTATGGAGTTCCCACATATGTCTTGCAAAGTCGTTCAGAGACGTGATCATCTTGGCTAGACCAAACAACATCAACGTCTCTCTGCTCAACGTCAGAAAGATCTGTAGTCGCAAATGCAAATAAAACAAAATAGAGGATGCTAAGGTATCGCGTGATCTCCATTCTTAACGTTAGCTCAAGCTGGTGTCGTCGTATCGATCACTCCTTTCAAAAATGAAGAGTCGGTCTACTTCATCAACAAATAGCAACAGCAAATCGGGAATGCAACATTCAGGATCATCTCACACAGAATTGCAGTGTTGCATTCTTTACATCTCTGGTATTTTGTGGCCTTGAGAATCATCGTGGGAGAAAATATCTTCGGGATCTTCAAGAATGTGCAAAGAGCACCAGATGTTCACCATGTGAGCAAAAAAATTGGGAATCATCACAGAAAACACCGTTATTCAATGCTAATACTCAAAATGTATCCAGAAATTCACATTGAAGGCTTTCAAAGCAACTCAGTGTGCTGCACCTTGAGATGAACTCTTTTGCGAATTCGACTAATGAGAGCTGTGATTCCACCATCATCAAATTTTGACCTAAAGTAAAGACCTGGTAGTAAAGAGCGCAACTGAATGCATTTAATAGATCCATTTGTTAAGGTGAACCCCTGACGGGGATGTGGTAATCTTCAGAATTGGTTCTGAAAATATTCCACAGGTCTGAGGAAAAGCCGATGCAAGTAAGTTTGAACTCTTAAGTCAGAATGACTAGTATGGTCAAGCAAAATTCATCCACGTTCCGCGAGGTTTGTTTACTTCAGCATTCGATCAGCATATGAATCCCACTAGACCATTGTGTCGAGATTTGCAAAGTTGCACACAATCGGACGCAATTCAACATGAGTTCGACCGCAATTCATAAAACACAGCAGGAAGAATTTCACGGGCAGTTATTGATAGATGAGTGTCAAATCTGAAGCTCTTGTTTGAAGATCACATTGGGAAGAGGCGTCATCTTCAACTTCAGCATTTAATTAACGCTTAGCTTCAGCTTAAGATCAAACAAGCAGGAGAGCCATCAGGAATCATTTTGAACCCACAGGCACTAATCGGAGAGCTTTTCTTGCTTTGGGGAAGAATCGATCGTTCGTGACGCCAGAAAGAAGCCGATATTGTCACACTTGAAACCGAAGCACTTCAGCGTAATTCAGTCTTGTAGGGATATTCTGGATAATATTCCAAACACTGATTCAGCCACTTATAGTATCTTTGAGTTACTGCTAAGAAGAACTAGACTACAAAAAAAAGTGTATGCGCGTTCTACTCGTATCCACACGCGTTGGTCCAGTATGACGCACGGACTTGGATTCTCATTACCCGGCCACTAAATATAGCAAAAGTCACATATACTAAAGCGTCAGAATGTAAATGGCGTGGAAAGTTTAATTATGGATAATTGGATTGGCTAATGGGAGGGGCGTCGAGGCTGACCAAAGCAGCAAAGGATTAGTATTTGAAGACATTCTGGACAGGTAACCCTTGTTGAGTAAGGCTGGACTCGCTGGCCATAGAAGAGAGCTTCAATGATAGGTGAATTATTAAATGACAAGGATACCAGAGAAGACAACAATTGCACTGAAATGGATCAAGGTTTCTAGGTAGCATTTTATCTACGACAGCTGTTCAAGAACTTAATAAAAAGAGAATGCTAGCAAGTATAGAAGATGGCAAAGAGGCACGAGGCTAGTTAGTTTTCAGAATTGTAACATTCAAATGGTAACAGACTCAACGAATCGATAACCAGATCATCACAGAAAAGAAAGATGGAAGTCATTAGACTGGTTGAAGAACGGCGGATTTTAAGAGGTGGGATGTGGGCTGCAACAAGATATTAGTGACAGATACGTAAAAGAACTATCAAAACTAATAGAGAGGTATAAGATGTTACTGCGAATGGAAAGCCCCTTCAAGAATCTTCTTGCCATGTGATGCAGCGCGTGTCGCGGGGTTTCCACCGCAGAAACTCCGGAGCATACATATCACCGTCTTGTACATTGGACTTGTGAAATCAAGAGCGGTGTAGAAAGGGCCGGGCACCGTGGTGAAAGTGTCTGGGATAATGTCAGCAGAGATGAGAATGAGAAGAATATGATTTTGCACATCTCAATTAACAGGGAGCATATCATCACTTCTACAGCATCTGTATACATGGTGCGCTAACGGAAATCTCAAGCAAATATTCCGGGATCTACGGGGCCAAGCGAGTTCATTCAGTGCATCGCAATCTGGAGTGGTGCTTCACAGGTACTCCAGAACTGCCCTTGTGGACCTCAATGCAACTGATAGGGAAATGTTGCAAAATGCCCACATAGACTTTTGCATGGCTCTCAGAAGAAATTTTTGCCACCATCCAAAGAATGCGTCAGCTCAACCAGTCGTGGCGATTGGGTGGAGATTTGAACATAGTATTTGTCCTTAGAGGGTGACAGACTGTTTCCTATGAATGGGCTTAGCCCGCTAAATGAGGGATCGATAGCTTGACGCGCGGTGATGTCACCCGTTTCCAGGCATATGTACTTCTGGGTTAGTTGTCATCTGTACTCCACACTTCCCCGGAATTTTTTCGGATGTTGTTCAATGTTGTTGTTATCTTACAAAAATATAAGCTTTCCATCGCCAGCAATAACAACACCAGCGCTGGGTAACCGTGTTGGTGGGCGGTAGATGAAATGGTCATTACTGGGGACATAGCAAGTGACAGAGCTAGAGATAGCAATCGGAAGGTCGAGGGATTAACATTCTCGCAAGCCTAGAAGTCGTGAAACTCAGCCTTCCCAAGAAATCAGGCAATTTCTGAAGAAAAGAAGGGTAAAATCTGAAGGAGTGCAGAGTATTTTCGAATATTTGCAACTAAGTTCTTATCTTCAACAAGAGCGCGCAGACGTCATTAGTGACGGGTGCATAAGGGTGCAGCAAGTAAAACGGTGGCCTAGAGACCAAAATGAGAACTTTAAATGTGGGAGATCATCAGCATTATCTGGTGAAAAAAGAAAATTTCTGGCACAAAGCTTGCCCGCATTTGCTGCGCCATGGGGTCGACAGCAAATATAGGAGCCTACAGCTGGGCTGAGCACTGCTAGTTTTCATGGTGGGATTTGCCTTGTGGGCGTCTTCCAAATAGCCGATGCCTGGAAGATACGGATCTTAGACCATTAGAACTGAACAAATTTGCCTTCCGGAAGAACGGGAGAAGAACAGGACTTTGCCCGGAACTCCCGTTCTTCCGGGCAATTGTTTCTAATTACACAGTCGATCCATAAGCACTGATTGAGAAGAAGCCATAGTAATACTATTTTCCTTTAACGTTCCGCTGGTAGAGAAGATCTGGTAGAAGACGATCCCCTTGTAGAAGACATGCCCCTTATTGAATCTTAATGACTGGAATGGACGGCAATCACAGAATCCATTGTCTAGGACAAAGAAAAGAGCTTTGTCCATGTGCTGAATTACCGGGACCACGAGAAGAGATAACGCCAAGAGCGTGCTTTGTAGCAGAAAGTGTGAGAAGATGGAAGTAAATTTGGGGCATATGGATCCTAGAGCAATAGTAACACCCACAGAGAATATCTGCATTCTTGGAAGATTCGGATACTACGTTTGAGGAACCCTTTAGTTACTCTTCATTGGCACCGATTGGGGGCGGCTAACAGGGCATCACTTAATTCAAGCATTCTCGATACATATGTTATCCTTGAGGTGAGCCGATATTCCCGATGCCACGTTTTGAGTTGTTTAGATCGGCCTGCGACCATTAACGCCCACCGCGATGCCACTGCATAGTCGTGCATGCGCAGCCGCATGCAGTTGACAGCTCTAAAAGTTCCCAGTGGTGCCAACGCACCAACCTCCTCATGCTACAGTGCGTTTCGAACCTCTACTCATCCTCTAAATATTTTTCTGGGAGTAGACACCAATTTCTATAAGCTATCAGCCAAGAAAACGCTTGAAAATTCAAGGCGACATTCCATTCCCTGTATACATTCTGTATTTTAGAAGAATTTTGACAGGTCCCTCTCCCGTATGTGTGCACACAAGAGATTTTCGTATCAGTCAATGGCTTCGCCACAAGCACTGCCACTAAAGGAGAACATTAGCCTCGACTCCGGCACTCCCACTTAGCGAAGTAGAATTACACACAAATTATATAAACTTCGTCATACCGTCTTTGCTGTGGCATAGCTATCGAGGGTTAGTCTTTTCACCCATTCAGTGCTACACTCCAACAATTCGTTGCCTGTCCTCCATTTCGTGTTAAAACCGATGGCACCCTCCTTTAACTCGCAGTTCCCCAGCGAGGAGAGCAAGAACACCAAGTATGTGTTTCTTACTATGGCGGTCACCATGTTGCTCCCCGCGATCCACGGCGCCCTCTTCTCGTGGATGCCATGGTATCTCCGCTCTAAACGTGACGCGGCATCGTTGAAGTACAAACCCTACTTCGCCTTTGTCAAATACTTTGACACGTTCACTAAAGTGCTCAGAGTCAGAATTTTCGGCAAAACGCACTTTTACCAGCCCAGTTTGTTGGTGGTAATGGCCATTCACTTAGGCTTGACGGGTTACTTTCTGATTGCTGAGATCTCCAATCCAGACTACCTTTCAAAGCTTGTCACTGTATCGATGAGAGTGGGAAGAGTTTCGATCGGGTCTGTGATCATGATTCTTATCTTCGTATCCAAAAATACCTATGTTTCTGCTTTCAGTGGTTTGACTTTGGACAAGGCGGTCTTTTTCCATAAGTGGTTGGGTCGTTTTATGTTTATCACTGCAACCATCCACATGGCCCTTGCAATCAAGTATTATCGGGACGTGAATGAATACAGCATGATAACGGAATCCGCTCAAATATTTGGCTTTATCGCTTGGGCGTGTTTGGGCATTGACTTCATGTATGTCAAATATTTCAGAATCTTTGCCTTCGACTTGTTTTTGATGCAGCACAGAGTTGTTAATTTTGTCATGCTCTTGACGGCGCTTATCCACAACGGCGGCAACGTTCCTGCTGTTCTCATCGGTGCATTTTTCTTCGCTCTGGACTTCGTCGTGAGCTTAGGATTAGGCTATCTCCACAAGAAAAAGAGCCCCACCAAAGGAATATCCGAGTTTGAGATCTTGGACGACACCACAATCAGAGTTTCCATTCCGCTCACGATCAGAAATTTTGACAAAGACAAGTGGTCGTGGAGTTTTGTTCCTAGATACGGCAATTGGAGAGCTGGACAGCACATCTACTTGAATGTATTCAAGGTATCTTGGTTGCTGATCCACCCTTTCACTATTTCCAGTTTGTCTGACTCCGGAAAGATTGTGCTCGTAATTAAGGTCCATAAGGGCTTCACGAGAAAGTTGAAGCTGATGCTACAGAAACTCGCACAT
Organism: Sungouiella tsuchiyae; assembly: GCA_030566995.1. NCBI lineage: Eukaryota > Fungi > Ascomycota > Pichiomycetes > Serinales > Metschnikowiaceae > Sungouiella > Sungouiella tsuchiyae. The sequence goes on from JAJLRO010000073.1 coordinate 16,715, forward strand.
GACAAGGACGAAGAAGCAGGTATCGAGCTCTCAAGCGAACTATTGTCGAGAGCCCTCTCCACTCAGCCTTATGAAGTGCCTATATCTCCTTTCGGAAACGAAGACATACTTCGGAACAAGGACAACGAGAGTGAAGTCTACGCGTCGTCAGTCCAGGAATTCCGGGACATCATCGACTCCTTTGAGCTGCCAGAGATTCTTAGATTAAGCTCAGGATTCGCCGGCCCTTACGGAGGAACTCACCAGCCGTTGACCAGGTTCGACTCGGTGGTACTTATAAGTGCTGGTTCTGGAGCCTCCTTCACACTTCCTGTTGCTTTGGATTTGTTGAAGACTATCAAGGCCAGAGAGGAAGCTGATGATTACTTGTTCCGTCCAACCAATACTGCTGTCCATGTTGTCATGGCTATGAGGAAGATTGCCAACCTTCAATGGTACGACCACTTGTGGGAAGAATTCTTACCATTCCTCAAAAGCGGAAGAGCTCAACTTTCCGTGGACATCACCCAGGAAGTTCCAGACGCTGCTTGGGTTGAGGGAGAGGACTCCGAAGAGAAAGATGAGGAGGAAGATATTAGTAGGACTACTCAATTTCTCGCAAGCAGCTCCAGAAAACATGACCCACTCATTTCTACTTCAGCCACGAGTGTCCTCACTGGCTTCTCCATCACCTATTCTCGGCCAGAGTTTTCTTCTATTATTGGCGATGCAGTAAGACTGGTCAGTTCCAAAGAATACAGAAAGTCTTTTGCTTGTCTAGGCTGTGGTCCGAACAACTTCAATGGGGAGATTAAGAGATTTTGTGATAAGAATAGATGGGTAAAGGGAGGTCCAGATATTTATTGCTACACAGAATCATTCGGTTAAGGTTTTAAGATAGAATTAATTTTCATAGGGAGGTACAGGTTTTTCTTAGGGAGGTACAGGTTTTTCTTAGGGAGGTACAG
>JAJLRO010000074.1:0-16561 GCA_030566995.1 Sungouiella tsuchiyae
CTTTGCAACCCGAGTTTTCAATGGAGATGCATTATCTGAAGTACAGATCTTGTACGCAGCTCGAAATGAGCTAGAATGCTCTAGTCAATATTTTCGTGATACAAAGCAACTTCATTGTAGGAGAGTTGTCACCTTGTACTATCTCTTTCAGGAGGACAGCTAGAAGAACCCATTCATATATATATGGTGATATAGCGATTGCCCTATGGCAAAATACCCTCTGACTCACAAAGAAGTCAGGGTGGTGGATATTTGTGCTGCACTCAGAGATTTGACGGAGTGTGCATATAAGTAATTACCGTATGCAACACCTAACAATGTGGATAATAAAAGATTCAGATGAAGTAATCCAAACATGAGTAAGATTAAGAACTTGGGAACTCAATTAGTTTCGAATTTCAAATCCACAAACATTGCAACGAAAGCAAAACGAGATCTTATTTTGTCGATTTTGAAATCAACGACCACGAAGCGAGAAGCTAAAAATTATCTTAGAAAATACCAGAATCAATTCACTGATAGCGAAGCTGGCATTCAAAGTTTTCAGAAGTTCGGAGCGCTATCGAGAGCCGACAATCAACGTGAACTATTTGTTAACCGGTTTTTGCAACACCAGAATCCTTTTGTCAGTATCTATCAGGATGATGAAACCAAACTACAAAAAATTCCTTTGCGCATTGCATTAGTGAAGCTTTCACAAGTAGATGACAAACTTGAAACGTGGAGGGGAATAGCGGAAACTTTCAAGAGACTCGTCGCTTTAGGAATTTCTCCTGTTATTGTCATGGATCAAGACAATGCTTGTGACAAAGATTTCAAAAGCAATGCCGCCTTTATGATGCAGCAGGGATACAAGTTGCTGCAGCAATTATCTCAAGTTTCCGACGAAGGAGAACTAATTGAATCCACGATTCTTAGATCATTATTCATAAGGCGTAACAAAGAACTCAAGTTGACGAGCTTAGAGCAAGTACTTATTCCTCTTTATCAAGGAATTGTTCCAATTCTCCAGCCGTTGGAGTACAATACAACAAATGGTCATCAAAATTTCGTGAAATCAAGTGAAGTGCTCTACGCCGTAAGCGCTGAGCTCCTTCAATATCCCGAATTGCTAACTATTGAGAAGGTTATTATTATAGACAAGTTGGGCGGTATTCCATCAATCGAGAGGAACCAAACTAGCCATGTTTACATCAATCTATCACAGGAATATTCTGATATCGTGTCGGAACTTTTTATTGGATTCTTAGATCCTATTACCAGAGATCAACATTTGAGCAACCTAAGGACAATGGATAAAATTCTCACATTAGCAAGTTCAAAATCCGTCTGCAATGAAACAACAGGGATAATCACGACTCCTGAAATAATGTCTTTGAATAATGATGAACTTAATCCGATCATTTATAATGTGTTGACAGATAGACCTATTATCTCGTCTTCGCTTCCATCGTCGCTTGTGCGTACTCCTCAGGTTTCAACATCGATTATCAAGAAGGGCTTTGAGGTTACCGTTCTCGATAAAGACTCTCTCGGAGAAGAGTTCAAGTTCAAGAATTTGGTCTGTTCCGGGCTCATTGACGAGAGCAGAATGTTTGAATTGATGAACGATTCATTCAGAAAAGAACTTAATGTTGAATCATATGTGAAACGTATAAATGAAAACTTAGCAACAGTTGTAATTGTTGGTGATTATGTTGGTGCTGCAGTTATAACTTGGGAGAGGTTGTCTAATGGGGAGAAAGTCGCTTATCTCGACAAATTTGCTATTGCCTCGAAATTCCAAGGATTACCAAGTCTAGCAGACATCATTTTCAAACTCATATGTCGATCCCACCAATCAGAACTACTTTGGAGGTCCCGGAAGACTAACCCAGTCAACAAATGGTATTTTGATAGATGCCGAGGTTCCTTCAGTGCAAAAGACTCCAACTGGAAATTGTTTTTCACAGGAGAAATTTATCATGGAAGAATGGGTTTGAAAATTGACGGAACCGAACTGGATCAGGTTGATATTAATGAGAGATTAGAAATGTATGCGGATCTCGTGGAAAGAATCGAATCATCATTTGTTTGAGAAATTATCTATGCAGAATAAACCCAACTTTTATTTCACAGCCTGTAAGAGCTTCTGGCTCAAAAACTTAGCACACTACATTCGATATATGTTATTTTGAGTAACTGATAATAGTCTTGTTCAAATGGAATTACGGAAAAGGTCACACCAGCATTCATCGAAGAAAGTAATAGATATGCAACAAGAGCAAATTCGATTGTATTACTTTCACGAATTAGACGAATGGCAACAAGATAATCATTACATACTCTCGGGTTATGTCAAGGAGACAGCAAGCTACTGGAGTTGCTTGAAGTCTCTTACATATTTACATAACGAAACGGGAAATATTTATTCCCACCTAGTGCCATGCGTTTTGGTTTCTATCCTTGTAGGTAACTTTGTGGGTTGGGAAATGGAGAAAGTCAACAATGACTTGAGATTCTGGGAAAAGTTGAACTTCATCCAATTTGGCTTTGCAACCACATTTTGCCTTGCTCTGTCTGCGCTGTTCCATTTATTTAAAAGCCACTCACACTCAGTTTGCAAGCTAGGAAATCGGTGTGACTATTTCGGAATCATAATTATGATCACTGGCTGTCTTATTTCCATCATGCTATTTGCATTTTACGACGTGCCTAGATGGAGAAACTTTTATGTTTGTCTCTTCTTAGTTCTTGGAGGGATGTGTACGGCGGTCACTTTCAATAAAGAGTTTTCCACGCCTCAGTACCGCCCCTTCAGATCCATTATGTTCATTTTATTTGGCTTATCCGGAACACTACCAGTGTTGACAGCAATAAGCTTATTTGGCCTAAAAAATGCATCTGACCGCTCCAAGGCTGGTTGGATAATCAGTGAAGGTTTTTTTTACATCCTCGGCGCCAGCCTTTATGCTATGAGAATTCCAGAGCGCTTTAGTCACAAAGAATCAGACCAAAGATTAATAAATCGCCCAGTGATTGGAAAGTATGACTATCTTGGTCACTCGCACCAAATATTTCACCTTATGGTCGTCATCGCAGCGTATTGTCATTGGAACGCGCTAGTTGGTTGTTACCATTACTTGCACACACACACCCTCGCGAAGTAGAAACTATAGAAATGAATGGAAGCAAAACAACAAATTTAATAATTCTACCATGTCACTCAATATGGACCCCTGGAGACACTTTGGGAGAACTGAGAGATGAATGGGCTCTTGCATCATTTCAGATTGAAGGGAATGATCATTTATCTTTTAAGGAGCATATTTCTCGGAGTATAAACTTGTTGAAGACAGATCGCCAGGCAGCCTTGATCATCTCAGGCGGCCAAACAAAAGCAGCCTCTGGCCCTATCCTGGAATCGTATTCATATTATCGGCTAGGATTAGCTCTTTTTCCTAATGACTGGTCTTCCAATTCGAATAGAATTTTTATCGAGGAACACGCTAGGGATTCATTTGAAAATGTGCTATTCCTGATCTGCAGATTCTATGAATTATTTCAATTTTATCCAACCACGGTGACAATTGTGGGTTTTGAATTTAAGCGTCAAAGGTTTGTCAACCAACACCTTCGACAAGCCCTATTGTTTCCATTTGAGAACATTCGATACGTCGGCAATAGCCCGAATCCTACCTATAGAGAAAGAGAACAAAGGAATCGGTATTTTGATGAACTTGATGCTAGCGAGGCACTTCATGCCCGAAATCTATTCGAAATGGATTGGTACGGCCGTACGGATCCGCTCTTTTCGAAGAAGGCATCACGAGATCCCTTTAAAAGATGCCATGGATATACAATTAGCAATCCATCCCTTGGTTCCTTCTTTAGTGCAATCAGCGACAGCAACGGGCTAATAAGCAATGAAGACATTCAGAGTCTTCTTGACATTCCTTGGGTTGAAAAAGCACTACCGTCTCGACCGGATAAACAGTAATAATACTACGTACAGTCTTGTCTAATTTTTTTCTTTAAAAGGCCCGGTTCTTGTTTCTTCTTTCTTGAACTGCCTTTGCCAAGTCCTTCAACATAGTGACAGTAGTTTCCCACGAGACACAACTGTCGGTAATAGAAACACCATACTTGAGAGATTTCTTACCCTCATTACCTGACGGCATACTCTGCTTGCCCTCATGAATGTTAGATTCAATCATGACACCGATAATGGTAGACTCACCAGCAGAAATTTGTTTGACAACCGAGTTCAATACAACTGGCTGGTTCTTATAATCCTTCTTTGAGTTGTCGTGGGAGCAATCAATCATTAACTTTATACTTGGATCAGAGCTCTTGGCAATACTTTCCTTTGCTTTTGCAACTGACTCTGGGTCATAGTTGGTAAGGTTCTTTCCACCTCTTAAGATAATGAAACAGTTCTCATTTCCTTTCGTAGTGGTAATGGCTGCCAATCCGTTTTTTGTAACACCCATAAAGTGGTGACCCTTTGAAGAGGCCTGGACAGCATCCAAAGCAACCCCAATGTTGCCATCAGTGCCGTTCTTGAAACCAATAGGGAATGACAAGCCCGATGCCAATTCTCTGTGCAATTGAGATTCAGTAGTTCTGGCACCAATGGCACCAAAACTCAAAAAGTCGGAGAAATATTGCGGAGAAATGGTGTCTAACATTTCAGAACCAATCGGAATTCCAACTTTTCCAGTCAAGTCGGCGTATAACTGTCTAGACACTCTCAATCCTTTGTTGATGTCAAAAGTGTAATCAACATTTGGATCATTGATAAGACCTTTCCATCCAACAGTTGTTCTTGGCTTCTCCAAATAAGCTCTCATGACAATCACCAAGTCATCTTCTAATTCCTCAGCCAATCCTTTAAGGCGACCAGCATACTCCAAAGCCGCGTCAGGGTCATGGATGGAACATGGGCCAACGACGACAAGACAACGATCGTCTTTACCAGCAAGGATTTTTGAAGAGTCAATGCGAGCCTTAATGACGGCTTCTAAAGACGACTTGGATGCAACGATTTCATTTTGAAGCAAAGCAGGTGGAATCAATGGGTCGTAGCCCAAAATTCTAGTGTCATCATATTCTTCAGGAATAGGTGTTTGGCTCATGGCTAGATTTTTTGAAGAGGAAATGTTCAAGTAATTTGTACTAATATATCCGACTTGTGAGTCAGCGAAAAATTTTATGCGTGCTTCAATCAAAAACATACTTCTTGCCGTTCACAATGAGAATGTTATGAACAAAGCAATTCTGTAAATAACAGCGGAGCATATGCCCTATCAAATCATTGTATCAGCAGAATACCAGAAATATTTAGTCTTTCTTTATCATTGAAGAGAATTACGGCCACATAACCAGCATCAAACGTGGAGAAGCTCAACCCGCATCACGACGTAATATATGCATTCATTGAGGTGACGAGCCCTTTGGTTGATGAAGTGTGCTTTTTATCATGTGCGCACCATTATATACTACAGGGGAAATGGGCTTACAGATACAAGAAACTCAGAAGGTTTTCCTAGGTTTTTTTATTTTTGGACTTCTGAACAACATATTGTATGTTGTGATTCTCTCTGCGGCCATTGATCTCGTGGGGCCTTCGATTCCAAAAGCGGTCGTTTTACTTGCTGACATTCTCCCATCTTTGACAATTAAAATCCTTGCCCCGTTCTTCATTCATGTAGTTCCATATAAGACCAGAATATGGATACTAGTGGGACTTTCGTTTACTGGTATGTTGATCGTCAGTTTGACATCGGAGGATGCAATCGTTAAGAAGATTCTTGGTATTTCGTTGGCTTCTCTTTCATCAGGAATGGGAGAGCTGTCTTTTCTCCAACTTACACATCTCTATGACGAGAAAAGTGCAATAGGCGGATTCTCATCAGGATCGGGAGGAGCAGGACTTCTCGGAAGTTTTCTATTTTTGCTATTGACAAACTTCGTGGGCGTACCTACTTGGGGAGCTTTGTTATCTTTTTCAATTGCTCCTCTCGGAATTCTTTTTGCATTTTTCTGCTTATTAGCACATGTCTCGATGGATTCTGGTTACCGAATACTTCCGGACCTTGATGTTATTGATGTTGAAGCGGCTGGGCCCATAGCCACCGAACTTGGTGTCGATGACACGAATACGGACCTGAGTGAGTACGCAAGTTCAGTGTTATCTTACATCAAACTGACCTTGAACAAGATGTACCCTCTTTTTTGGCCGTACATGCTCCCATTATGCTCGGTTTATATTGGCGAGTATGTAATAAACCAAGGGATCTCACCCACTCTTCTTTTTCCTTTGGATGAAATTCCCCCCTGGCTTGTAAAGAAATATAGAGACATATATGTTCTTTATGGGTTTCTCTATCAATTGGGGGTGTTCATTTCGAGGTCTTCAGTTTCTTTTGGCATTCGTGTTCGGCAACTTTATGTGTTGAGTTTGTTGCAGACTATCAACGTTGGAATCACATTGATGCAATCCTTGTATGACATTCCTTTTTCGAGATTTTGGCTACTTCTTGTACTAATCTTCTACGAAGGACTTCTTGGAGGACTACTGTATGTCAACACTTTTATGTCAGTAAGTGAGCAAATACCGAAAAATAGGCGGGAATTCGCTATGGGCAGTGTGGGTATAAGCGATTCGTTCGGAATTATGGTGGCAGGTTTTATCAACTTGTGGTTGGAGACAAGTCTCTGTGATCGCCAAGTAAATAGAGGGCGGCATTGGTGTCGTACAGGTGGACCTTGAAATGGAATATGTCTCGTGAAGGAAAACGTTGTAACGATATCAGAAAGAAAACGTATTATGTGTGTACGTGAGTGTTCAAAAGCTTGACATACTTGCCAATGCAATACAATGTAATGTTTTCTTCCTAATAGATGAGTATGAAATTTGCTCTCCCAACAAGACCGAACTGTCCATGTGAATCAGTGACTGTCTTGGTGTTTTTTTTTTTTATTTGCATGCAAGATACGGAGAATCCTACATTTCAAGTATTGCGAGCTCTTATGAGGAAAGACTTCTATTATTAATGCGGGGTGAGAAATGAAAACTGCTCGACTGGGTTAAACCCGGACCCCGAATGTTTCATGTGGGGTGCGGAATGTTGGGTGGCATATATAATTTCGTTTTCCTGTACTCCATTCAAATTCGGAATTTGGAAGTCGAAATGAATGCTACGCGCCAATCCATAGCAAATGCTGATTTCGATGTGAATATTCTTGAAGATGCAAATACAGATCCGAATATCACGTTGACAGTTCCATTGCCTATCGACAGAGACACGTACATCGATGTGGAGCCGAACGAAAAGGTCTCAAATAGTTTCAAGCTTTTGGGACATTTCATAGAGTTCATTTCTGGCGTCAAGTTCAATGAGATTTATGCAAAGAACGAACATAGATACTCTGTTAACAAATTTTCAAAGTCTTTTAATGATTCTGCGAAGGGATACATGAAGAGAAGGTTGGAGACAACAGACGAGCGTTTAGACGAAATCGTCTATGATCTTGTCAATTCCGAGTTGCGAATGAATCTTATCAAAGCCAAAGACTTTCCCAAAAGATTCAAGGACGTAAAAGACTTCATGGTGAAGTATTACACAATGGAAAACAAGAAGAATCTTCCTGATTTCATGTCAATCACTGCCGTCAGAATATGTTATGTTACTGTGATGAAAACTCTTTCGAAAATGTTTCCACAGGGTGTTTGGGTCAACAATAGACAAATGAGTGAGTTATTCCAGGATTATTTGAAAAACCCAATGTCCATTGTCTTGTTACCGAATCATCAGTCTCATCTTGACTACGTTATTATGCATTTAATCTTCATGAGGTTCTTGATTTCTGTTCCAACGGTTATTGCGGGAGAGAACTTGAATGTTGCTATATTTGGACGCATATTGAAAGGTCTAGGTGCTATATTCATCAAAAGATCCTTCAATGGCGAATTGTACACGGAAAGAAACTTAACTAACTACGTTGAGTTTGTCTTTCTCAACAAATTACACTTTGAAGTGTTCATCGAAGGTACTCGTTCTCGGGACGGCAAGCTCTTGTTGCCAAAGTATGGTATTTTGAAGACATTGGCATCTATCTACCTTAAGCAACGGAAGAAAGAGGGCAACAAAAGTTTTGACTTGTTATTGCAACCCATCTCTTTCACCTATGAAAGAATTTATGAAGCCGAAGGCTATCTCGACGAATTGATTGGAAAAGACAAGAAGCAAGAGAGTTTTATGAGCATTTTCTCAAATGGCCTATCTAATCTTGTTTACGGAGTTGATAGGGAAGACAAGAATTTAAAGCGCCTGAAGGATGGGTTCATCGATAACTACGATCGGACATTACATGGGAAAATTTTTGTGAAACTTGCTGACAGATTCACACTTTCGTCGTACGTTGAGGACGAAAAGAACAGGGTTAATGGCGATGAAGAAGAAGTCGTTTCTGAAGAAGACGTTAATTTGAAGAAGTTGGGCTTCAAAATCTTACACGCCATCAACGGTCTGTCATATCTTCCCCAGAGTGCTGTGGTTGGGGTAACCATTCAGACGTATTACTATCTCCATGGAGAAAGGGAATTTTCTATCTCGAAGTTGCTTCCCTTGATGGACTTCTTAATTGGAGTTTATTTGGAAGAAAATTTGAGTGATTCTAATAAGCAAATTTTGACAAGCATCAAAAACTTGTCTGATGCTGAAAAAGTGGATTTGATAAAAGACCAAGTCATTCGGTTTTTCAAGTATAATCGAGTTAATCCTGATACGAATCAAATCAGAATCGAGAATTCATTCGAACTTCTCTACTACAAAAACCTAACCATTCACTTGATTATCCACAAGTGCTTGGCTTCTTTCATTCTTTTGAAGACGCATAACGTGAACCACATCAACAAGTTGTACTACATTTTCACGGGGTTCTTGAAGAATGAGTTCTTATTTGATTATAATTACAACCCTGCCAACAATATTTCCAATATATTGAAGCACTTTCAGGGCATCAAGGTGATCAATGAAGACTATGAGATTGTGGATGAGTATTATCACCGGGTTCTTTCAACGATAATTCAACCCTTCATTGAGTCTTTTATGATTTGTCTCGACAATTTGAACTACACTGTCGGAAGGTTTTACGAGAATTCGAGAAACAAAATTACTGAGCAGCAACTCATCAACGACTCATTGATGCTGAAGGACTATCCAACAACGAAGTCATTATTGAGAATCATTCAGAAAGACAATGTGAAGAACTTTCACAAAGAGAGCCGCGAATACCGTGTCGAGACTTACAATAAGCAATACTTACTTTCGTTCTTGTTTTATTTGAATAATTTGAAGCTAATCAAGATATTCAAGAACAAGTCCAAAACCAAAGCTTACGTTATCATCGGTAACTCCAGAGATTTGAAGTTCACACTCCGTTTCTTGCAAAATTTTATCCTCGAGAATAAGACAGACGATATATCAATCAATTACATGATTGATATAGTCGATAAGAATCCTGATCGTGACATCAGAGAGTTGAAGGTAAGATTATAGGGGCTATTATGTTACTTATTTCAATCGTTCACTTTTTATATATATGCCTTGTTACATCATTAATAAACATGGATCCGCTACATTTCGCAACATTCCCTCCAGCGCAACAAATTCAAGATACTCCCTAACTTCACTGTGTGAATAGTTGACACAGAATGCGAAGTCATAGCATGCTGTCAAATTCCAACATCAGAAAAATGTGACAGTGCCAGCATTTTTTTTAGTCAGGCCGTACTCTGTCAATGGCTGACTCTACCCCTATTCGCACAGCCTGCATCGAAATGTCAACTCTCGGCTGAGCTATTCACCTCACCCATCGTGTTTACCCAACGTGTTTATTTGAAAATTACGGATTCTCAGAGCTACATTCTTATCCCCACATTGCTCGACAGTTGCCTGAACTGCGATTATCGTAGCATTAAATAAATTTATGGAAAGAGACAAAAACGAGAAGCAACTTAGCAGTCATTCATGGGCAGCACAGCCGGCGCTCCTCCACATTATTGATTTTGCGAAATTGCTTTTTTTCGTTCCCTCTTTTCTGTCCTGGAAACTTCTCACTCAATTTCCTCGTAAGATAACTGGTTTGCTCCTTGCTTTCCAAACATTAATAACAAACTTATCTGTACTGACCTCTGCATTTCCATAAAAAGCTGGACAGTATCACAAACGCTCAAAAAATTGTTGTTCCTTGCATCCAGAAAACACCAAACGAACCAAATTCCAGAGAGTTGATACAATTCTGTTCTGTCCATACAAAATGAGAAAGGAATTGAAGTACATTTTGTACGGTCATGTTGCTGTCATTTTGTTTTTGTTCTATTTGAGTTTTGATCTCATCAGTCTTGTTTTTGATGACTCGTTTGCGGACGCCTTGCTCGATATCGAGTTGAATCCTGTGGACGGAAAGCTAGATAAGAGTCCTATGATACCTAAAATCATACACCAAACGTATAAGACTGAAGATATTCCGGAAACTTGGCAGCCTGGTCAGCAAGCTTGCGTTGATTTGCACCCTGATTATCAATACATTCTCTGGACTGACGAAATGGCTAGAGACTTTATTTCTGAGGAATATCCTTGGTTCTTGAAGACCTGGGATTCTTATCCATATCCGATCCAAAGAGCGGATGCTATTCGGTACTTCGCTCTTGCACATTACGGTGGTATTTACATTGATTTAGACGATGGCTGCATGAGAACATTAGACCCGCTCTTAACCGTTCCAGCTTTTGTTCGTGAGACTTCCCCCACTGGAATATCAAATGATGTGATGGGATCTGTCCCACGTCATGTTTTCTTCCTCAAGGTGATTGATAACTTGAAGAAATATCAGCGCAACTGGTTGGTGCCTTACATCACCATCATGTTTTCCACGGGTCCCTTGTTTCTCTCGGTCATGTTGATTCAATATAAGCGTAAGGGAGTGCCAGAAGCAGGAAAAGTCAGAATTCTCTTGCCTGAGGATTACAAGACTCACGAGAAGTCATTCTTTTCTATCGCCCCCGGTTCATCGTGGCATTTGGACGATGCAAAGTTGATCAAATCATTGGCTAACCACATTGGATTGGCTGTCTTTGGGGGATTCTTGATCGCTGGCTTCATATTCTTGATGGAATGGTGGTTTTACCAGTGGTGCATTCGAACAAATTTCACCAAACTTTATGACCGATTAGCTGCGAAATTGAAATTCAAGAGTTATGTTAAGAAGAGATCCAGAAAGGATTCGAACATTGCAGTCAATTTCGATTTTGAAAAGGAAGAATCGGTCTAGTTCTTTCAAATATGGCGCACCTTACCTATAGTCATTCCCTTTCATGATAGACTACTTTAACGAAGGACCTTTTACGATCTTGATTGTTGATTGATATTGACTTTCTTGCACAATACGACTAAATGCATACTTTACGTTCAAGAATTTTGTAATATTTACATGACTAGTTCTCAATACTCTTCTGGGCTTCTGATTGAGTGCTCGGAGCGCTAGGTTTTGACATACTCTGAAACATGGACAATCCAGCTGCCATCAACCCATTCAAATCACTCAAATTAGAAGGGAGAACAACAGTATTCGTCTCCTTTGCAATCTTTCCAAATTCTTTGATGTACTCTTGCGCAACCTGAAGATTGATGGCATCAATTCCACCCAGAGTATTCGTAATGGAGTTCGCAATCTTCTCAATACTCAATGCCGTAGCCTCAGCCTTCAAAATCATCGACTGCTTCTCACCTTCGGCAATGTTGATCTTGCTTTGTCTAGCACCTTCAGACTCCAAGATTTCAGCCCGTTTCGATCTTTCAGCACTGACCTGTCTATGCATGGCATCCAATACATTTTGAGGAGGATGAATATCTCTGATCTCATATCTCAAACATTCGACACCCCAATGCTCTCGCGCGGCTTCGTTAATGGTCTTATTAATGTTTGCATTTAACATCTGTCTTTCCTTCAAAACGGAATCCAAGTTCAAAGATCCAATTTCTGATCTCATAGTTGTCTGAGCTAGCTGACTGATCGCAAACTTGAAATCCTCGACTCCATAGGAAGCCTTGTAAGGATCATGAACCTTGAAATACAAGATTCCATCCAATTCCAATGAAACGTTATCGGCGGTAATGGCATTTTGAGAAGGAATGTCAATGGCTGTTTCTTTCAAAGACTGTACGTATGTGATCTTGTCAATAACAGGCAACAAAATAGCCATTCCCGGCTGCAAAATCTTGTGGAACTTACCCATGCGTTCAACAACATAAGCAGTCTGCTGAGGCACAAACTTCACAATAGTGTTGGCTGGAAGACGCTCTTTCTGAAAGAAGTTTAAAGCTGGAGAGACTGGACGCATAGAATTTAAGGAGCTATAGCCACGGCTCCTGGCTACTTTGAGGACCATGGGTCTTGCTGGTCTTGCGATCATCATTTTGAAATATGAAGCTCTTGTGGAGAGGTGACTGTACATGTCTTGCCTTCCAATGAACAGCGTCGTGCATATACCAATTGATCATGAACCACTGACATCGTACAATTAATTCCCTTAGATAAGAGTAAAGATTGATGAATTATAGATTGGAAGATTTCTAGGATACATAATTCGTGATTTTGGTATTTCGTACATAAGCAATCACTAACACATTGAAGACGTTTCACTCCGTATTTAGGCAGGAGAACGAAAACTATCAAGAACGACAACCCAGAACTTTTGATTTTAATATGTTTCAGATCATTCACATTGTTTGATGGCACTTTAATCTTGTAATTCATTAATAGCCCAATCCCACCTATAATCATTAGTCAAAATCAAGTCACGTGACCGATGCTATTTTATTCATCTGCGAGAGATGAGTTGAAGCGGAAATACTTCAAAATGGCCAAAGAACATGAGATCTCAACAAACGAGAGCTTATTTATTATTGAAGCTTTGAAGCAAGGCTTCAGGACTGACGGACGCAGAGTCGACCAGATGAGAACCCCGGAAATTAGTCTCTCAAAGACTGAATATGGATATGTGGAAGTAAAGCTCGGAATGACACATCTAGCTGTTCGTGTCAGCTGCGAGATCAGCAAACCATTCACAGATAGACCATTTGAAGGCCTTTTTACTATAAATTCTGAGATTAGTCCAATGGCTTCGCCATTTTACGAGAATGGTAAGAACTCAAACGAAGAAATACTCATAACGAGGTTGATCGAAAAAGCAGTGAGAAGATCTAATGCATTGGATCTAGAAAGTTTGTGCATCGTTGCAGGAGAAAGGGTTTGGCACATCCGAGTTGATATAAACTTTTTAAGTTACGATGGAGGATTAATCGATGCTTCATGCATCGGCGTGATGACAGCTCTTCAACATTTCAAAAAGCCAGACGTTTCAATAAAAGGAACCGAAATAACAATTCATGATATTGGCGAGAAGCAACCGGTGCCACTTAGCATTCTTCATGTACCGATCTGTGTTACTTATTCCTTTTTCAATCCTGGAGAAAAGGAAGAAAACATAAAGGGCCTGTTGAACCAAGAAATTGCGATAATGGATGCAAATATGAATGAGGAAATGAGGAGACACGGGTCCTTGGTCATCACTATGAATAAAAATCGTGAGCTCATTCAGTTATCCAAGAATGGAGGTTTGCCCATCGACAGTTCTGTTCTTTTAGAATTGGCCAAGAACAGTCTCGAAACTACAGAGCGTATTACCGAGCAGATTAAGCAGTTGTTGAAAAATGATGAGGAAGAGAGGTACAAGACAATGCACATGGAGTTGCTCGAGGTTGGGGCCTCCAGATAGATTGGGCAATTAAGCCTTCCTGAAAAAACTATCTAAGGCGCCCTTGCCAACAGCCACTTTATTAACTGGCTTTTTTGTAGTTGTCTTGGACTTTGAGTTTTTGGTAATGGCTCTTTGCGTTACCAGAACTACTGATTCCATATTCTCCTCTATGGCTGCTAGCGCTCTCTTCTTGGATTCTATTTCCTTGAAATAGGCATCCAACGGAGATAGGTCAATAAGAGCGTAATCCAAGTATCTCTTTTTCAACGTTTCTGACAAGTACGAACCAAATATCATATCAATACAATACTTGGTTGTTTGCAAGTCAACGACTTCTGGAGCTGGGGTATCACCGGAAGTACAAAAAGATGCTGCAATGTTTCCAGTAAGGACAAAATCGGGAGAGTTTTTAATCAATAGCTTTAGTCTTTCGACCTTTTGCTGAATAAAGTGGAAAGCCTTCTGCAACAACAACTTGTAATATTGATCACCATTTTCTTCGATTGTTGAGCAAATTAGGTCCAAACACTGTTCAATCTTTGTAGATAAAGTTTTGTGACAAGGCAAAAGATGAAGACTATCTAGAATATCTTCAAGGGTATGAAATCTTGATGTGTAGACGTCTTTATGCTCATACATTGCATTGAGAACGTAGTACACAATGTTGAATGGAGTACAGGTGAGAATGACTGGAGATTTTAGTACCGCACCTTGCGGAGAATCTTTATTCTCAAGGATCGTCGACTTCACCGCTTCACCTGAAGGTAATTTTGGTTCTGGACGAGCATCATAACCGCTAGATCCATGCACTTCTCGAAGTTCGAATAACTGATCAGTGGTGGCCAATACTTTCTTTTTGGAATTGCGAGAAGGTAAGGATATGATATCAAACGAGGAATATCCCGCCGGAAGTAAGATCAACTTCGTACCATCGTCGAGCTCCATGATGGTGAATTTTAATCTTGACGCGCGCTTCAAAAGGTATTGAATATTTTCGCGCGGCCAATCTGCCACGATGAGATTACTTGTGGATTTGAACCGAATTTAACTGTGCCATTATTGATATTTAATATGAATCGAACAACCTGTAGATATATGTTGGAAACATTTTCCTTAGATTCCCACCCAACTCTGAATAAGATCACGAACTGCACCAATACTGGCCATAATGATCATGATGGTTCCAAACACACTAAAACTCAATGAACTCATCGATGCTGCTCTGGGGTCGACGTTGAGCAAATGGGCTGTAGCAATTGCACCACAATTGATTCCCAAAGTGACGCCTCTGGTGACAAAGTCATTTGAGGGAATTCTCAACAAGTTGAAGAACAGATCGCCGATGAGAACACCACAGATTCCACTCAAGATTGTGCAAACTGCCATCAACGATACAGATCCCCCAAGGGCACTGATTAAGGGGGTACCAAGTGCCAAGGTTACCAGTCGGCCGATGAATCCGATAGATCTCTCTGAGCTTATGCCGATCTTGTAGCAGATGATTGGATAACAAAAGAAAGTAAGAGCGATGGAAAAGACCAACGGAGGCATCAACACCCAAAAATTCTTAATGAAATCTCTTCTGTGTGTAAACATGGGCAAAGACAAAGAAACAATCGAAATATCCATTAAAGATGAGAGGAAATCACCGCAGCCTGGCCAGAGTGGTTCGGCAGTAAAGTGATTGGATAATTCAGAAGCTGGAACCACTTGTCCATTATCCCATAGTGCTTTGTTGTTAAACAAATTAATATAAGTCTTTCCTGTTTTGTAATACCTTAAATCCTTCAAAAAGCCGCGTGGGGCACCTCTGTGATAAATAAGAGATCCGATGAAGCAGACAAAGATAATCTCGATTGTCAGTATTAAGATGGGATGAGCAAATTTTTTCAGCTTGGGCCATTTCAAAGGTATAAGTAATGCAATGTAATAAGCGATAACTGTCAACGCTAGATGATATGGCAACATCACATGAATGGATTTAATATAGTAAAATGGAAGTGAAGCGAAGAAAAGCGTCAAGTATAGGAACCAATCTATATAGTTGGTAACAAATATGGCAGACTTCTGTGCTAGTGGGGATAGGTGGTCGAAATGAGTCAGTTCCGATGTGGATTGGGAAGGAGAAGAAGTAGATTCACTGGATGCCAGCTGTCTTGAGGGAGTATTGTCTGAAGTTTGAGAACCAGAAACAAAGTGTGGTGTTGAATTGACTCTTTGAACTTCAGCTGGACCTTTGTGGTCGTCAAATGGATTTGTGGAAAGAGGGGGATTCGGAAATTTTTGTGAAGGTTCTGTTCTGATTGGTCTCAAACTTGACATGTCAATAGTGGTAATATCGTGAGTTGTCGACCCATTCAAATTGAAAAGTTCTATCTGTTCAGTTTCTTCAGGCTCTTGTTTGTCATCTTGCTTTTCCAAAGTGAACGAGTACACCCCCAATGTTTGCAATATCATTTTGAAGAACAAGATCATGTAAACATTCAAAAACATCAATACAATTCCCCCAACAACAAAAACAGCAGCAATTTTCAAACATTCGATGAATGTTATGTGATCACTTAAAGGCAAAGTGACAAAGGATGGAATGAAGAACACGTTGATCCACTTGAGTGTGAAATTCATCAGAGGTTTGACGATCAACAAGTAATGCTCCAAGATCCAATGGGACGCATTACCAACAGTGTTTCTCCAATCTTTGTTGTTGTTGTTGTTGTTGTTGTTGTTGTTGTTGTTGTTGTTGTTGTTGTTGTT
>JAJLRO010000075.1:0-15356 GCA_030566995.1 Sungouiella tsuchiyae
ATTGGATCTTCTGGATTTTAATTTTTCAATTCTACAATAGGGGGTTTTGGAATTTCCTCCTACCTTTAGTTATATAGTTTAGTTAGCTAAAATGTATAATCTTGATTCGTAAAAAAAATTGGATCTTCTGGATTTTAATTTTTCAATTCTACAATAGGGGGTTTTGGAATTTCCTCCTACCTTTAGTTATATAGTTTAGTTAGCTAAAATGTATAATCTTGATTCGTAAAAAAAATTGGATCTTCTGGATTTTAATTTTTCAATTCTACAATAGGGGGTTTTGGAATTTCCTCCTACCTTTAGTTATATAGTTTAATTAGCTAAAATATATAATCTTGATTCGTAAAAAAAAAAAAACTCAGATATATTGCGCCACATACAATTGTTCTACCTTTGAACTATAGCTATCTTGAAGTGGAGGAGGGACTGAATCGAAGAGTCGCAGTATATATGTTCAAATCATATCGACTCAGAGCATTGGTAGCTTAATGGTAATGCCTCATTTTCTCCATTTTCTAATTGAATTTGATCACTTTTTAATCTCTTTAGACACTTAGTATACACGCTAATTGAGAGAAGACCATCCCCTTTTTCGGAATTCTTTTTCTTATATGGTGGGATGCGTATCCTTTGGAGAGTCTTCATGCGTTAGACAAGCCTGAGTTGAAGCGTTGAATACTTTATTATATGCTGTCAGAACAGATAGTTACTAGCTATTGATTAACGGTGGCGGACATTTCACTCTTTCATTTCAATCACTTCCACTTTTTTCAATGGATTTTTTTTTTCATTTTCTTCCATGGGGGGGCTTTGGAATTTCCTTCTCAGTTAGTTATAAAGTTTAGTTAGTATTTGTTAGCTAAATATATAATCTCGATTCGTAAAAAAAAAAGAAAATTATGACCACTTAATAGCGTTCGTGTAAAATTCGTAATAAGGGACAATGCTTTGATTTCTCGTTGTAGGGTTTCGGGAGTTCGCGTCGCATCCTATGACTTAAATAGAGAACACAATTCCTCAAGCGAAGGTACTGGCAGCATATGATTTTCCTTGGAACATTTAGCTTTTGGCGCATAAGTCCCGGTCAATTTTCATCAGACTTTACTAAACTAAGGCTGCAGGAACTGTATTCGAGAACTCAAGCGAGAAATTGGAGTACGGTGCTTCAAATACGAGAACTAAGAGTCTTCCTGTCTCCTGGATTTGGTTGATTTTGCTATGGATTTGATTTTTGAGTCGACTTAATAATCGTAAGGGACGGCAATGAAGCCAATAGTGACATTAGATTAGGAAGACCTTCATCAAATTAGTTTTGGAGTTACGGTGAATCTCTTCATACATCTACTTCAATGCGGTCTTCGTCTTGTCTTGGTGTGACGATACTCTCTATACTGCTCAGAATCACAGCCAAGAAATAGAAAAGAGGGAGCTACATTAATTCACCAGTATATCGCCTCATTCAATCCAAAGTACTTAAATAGGTGATCCGTGGGGCATATGGTTAGGAGTCTGCGCATTTGTAAGCAAATCCACAGTATAAGAAGGTGTGAAGTACCCGATGTTTCGGTGCTCATTGGATATACAATAATATTCATCACAATGGTCGCAGTTAGAGCTTTAAAAGACACCCAGATATTCACCGCTACCAAGTTGGGTACCCACACGTTGTCCAATAAGGTTGTCTATGCTCCCACCACTAGAATGAGGGCATTAGAGAACCATGTTGTATCTGATCTTATCCAGCAGTACTACGACGAGAGATCGAAGTATCCAGGTACCTTGGTGATCACGGAGGCCACAATTGCTTCGCCAAGGTTCGGTTTATACAAAAGAGTTCCAGGTATCTTCAATGACGACCAGGTCCGGGGATGGAAGAAAATCACTGACAAGGTGCATGCCAACGGATCGTTTGCGTCTATTCAGATTTGGAATTTGGGCCGTGTGGCCGATCCCGCCTATTCGAAGGCCCAAGGTTATCCATTGGTGGCCCCTTCCGCTGTCTATGCGAGCGAAGAGGACAAGAAGGCTGCCGAGGCTGCCGGCAACCCATTGCGTGCGTTGACGACGCAAGAAGTGGAGGAATTTGTTCAAGAATTCGTCAAGGCCGCAAAGAACGCCGTAGCCGCAGGTTTTGATTTTGTCGAGGTCCATGGTGCTCACGGATACTTAGTTGACCAGTTCTTCAATTCTGGCAGTAATCAGAGGACTGACAAGTACGGTGGTTCGGTTGAGAACAGAGCCCGCTTTGCCTTAGAGATCATCGATGCGTTGATCGCTGCTATTGGTGCAGACAAAGTGGCCATCAGAATTTCGCCATGGGCCAGAGCCAAGGGGATCATGGCCGAGAACGAGGAGGTAAATCCAGTGGTTCAATACGGGTACTTTTTCAGTGAGTTGCAAAAGAGGGCCAAAGCAGGCAAGGAGATTGCATATTTATCGATCGTGGAACCAAGAGTCTCGGGAGTCATTGACGTGGACGCCGCTGATCAGTTCGGAGATAACTCTTTTGTGAGGTCGATTTGGAAGGGTATATTGGTTAAGGCTGGTAACTACACCTACGATGCACCTGAGTTCACAACGGCATTGGAGGATATCAAGGACGGTAAAACCTTGGTTGCATTCTCTAGATATTTCACTTCCAACCCGGACCTTGTCCAGAGACTTCACGATAGTGCTGACTTGACGCCTTACAACAGAAGCACTTTTTACTCCTTCGACAACTGGGGTTACAATACTTACAATAACTCGGGGGCCAATATTGCTTTTGACGAGACTACCGAAAGACTGAGAGTTGCTCTGCCAATTCCTTAGGGATGAAATAGTGTTCGTTAAGTTTAGAAGAATAATAGATTTGTTTGAGTGTGCTTATTCGTACATTTAGTAACTATGATCCACATTAGGCGAGCACACCTCCTACACTAATAGTGAAAATTGGAGTGCTCTGACGCCAAGTAGATTTCTGTAAGTATCATGCAGTAATTCTTGTCTCGCTCTGAGTGAATAGCTTAGTTCATTCCATCAAAAAGTAGGAGAATCAAATCCATCACAATAACAACTAAATGAAAAATAAAGTCAATTTTATTTTTTTCAAGATATGAAAAATAATTGCGCAAGCCCGGAATCGAACCAGGGGCCCAACGATGGCAACGTTGGATTTTACCACTAAACCACTTGCGCTTGTGAAGATGCTCCGAGACGGGGAATTGAACCCCGGTCTACCACGCGACAAGCGGTAATTCTAGCCACTAAACTATCTCGGATTTTCTTGAAATGTAATCGTTAATAGATGAACCAGTGACGTTGAACATATTTTTATAGAGGCTGCTGTGTGTCAAAATAACGGAGAAATGCCTATTAAAATAATTCACCGAGTTCTTTTCAGTGAATAGATGGGGAAAAAAAGGACTGCCCCCGTGTTTTGGAACTGTCCCGTTTTGAGGCTATTGCCACCCAAGGCTCCCGGGCTGAACATCTTTACCTCAAGTGTCCTGTTTCTGGGTTTATCTGGAAACATCTTAAAATGCCTGAGGTAAATCGTTGTGCGAATGTGATAGTCGGTCGTTACAGTCCCCTTTCATCCGACTCCTTCAATTACCGTGAGCTTGATAAGTATTTCAAATTAAAAAAAAAAATACAATGCTCTAATTCCCTGCCGTGGCACAGTTAGTTCCTTGCGCGCAAGTTATCAGATCGTTCAAAGCATCTAAACATTCATTGCGCGCCTCTAAAATCTCTTGGATCAGATGCGTTGTGCTTTCAGTTGCCCAAATTCTGCATGTCCCAGAAGTAGCGTCTCAATAACTAAAAAGGAACAATTCTGAGGTATGGCAGCTCATAAACGAGAGTTCTTATTATCAACAGGTATACTACGTGAAAGGGTATATGCTGCTTAGATCTTATTCGATTTTGCTAAGTATTCGATTTTTGCGTCAACTTCGTAACTTTTTCATTCTGGTGTGGATGAGAGAATGCGGAAGATTTTAGGTAAAGTACAGCGGCATTGCGAATTTACGCGAACCTCTCTGCAATAATTTAGTTGAGAAAACTTTCTTTTTACTAAAGGTAAATAAATGAAATTAGCTTCCGGAAGAGAATTCTTCTTTTCTTTCTCCTTTTTTGCAATCGTGATCTTAGTACAGCCTAGTTCACTTTATCGTCCCTACTCAACTTGGCCGAAGGCCGAAGACAAGCTCAAATCCAAAGTCTAGGAAATCTACGAATAAAACCAATTCAGTCACTTTTTTCAGGTAGTATTGTCATCAAATTCTCAAGTCGCTTTACAAAGATGTTTTACTGAAACTGAGGCGTTTCGTGTTAGAATAATTTTAACAAAAGCTCAAGTTATACCTTTCATATATCTTATTAAATTGCCAATGGTTCATTCATGCGACATAGTAAAGATTGGCGTACTAATCAGTGCAAGTCATGGCCCCATCGGAATTGAGCTATGGTAGGTTGCCACCGTTGGTAGTCCAACATTTGCCACTCAAACTTGAGCAACTGACACGGTCTCATTGTTCAGTTTGTGGTGAGTCTTGTTGCTTGTCAGGGCGGCCATATATGCGCCAGGTGTGTGTAGTTGTGACAGACAAATCTGGTTTGCCGATAGCTGGTTTTCTGCGAAATATAAGGAATTAAAAGATAAAGATATAGTCCGATACTTCTTAAAAAGAAGCATAAAATTAATCCACCTTTTAAGATGAGTTAATTATTGATGGCAATGGCAATACTATCGCCCCCACCAGCTGTCCAAAGTGAATCTATAAGTAAAATCGTGAAAGGAATTGAAAAAGCATGGTAATAGAGGTTTTCAAGAAGGCGCTCGTGTAGTTTCATACTGGAAAGAGAAGTGGCGACTATAGTTCGAAACATATACAATTGGAATACATACTGCACTTTTATTGAGGGCAAAATAGTAATGGGCCATACGAACATACGAATCATGAAAAATACCAAAAGAGAATCCTGGATTGCATGAACCCTTTCGCTAAGTTACATCCTCATTTCTGCTAATGATGAGCCATGAATACACGTCTCGAATTAAATAACCTACTTCGATTTGGAACATTAACAAGTGATTTCTTGAAGTACTGGGTGAGCTAATGAACAAACTCCAAGCTAGAATGGTGAAACTTGAAGAACGATAATCAAATATATGCAGTTTATGCATAATTTGTGCATAAATTAAGAATATTCACAATTTATGTGCAGTACCCAAGAAACTGCACACACTTGATAATGGTGCAAACTCGTGAGCAGTGCACTACAATTGAGTGTGGCTGGATCTAGAATATGGGTTTGATAGGTGACATATCTCTTATCATACCGTTGGGTAGATAAGGAGCCAACAATACCATACGGCTGGGTAGATAAGGATCCAACTTTCGTTATCTGGATAAAGAGAAAGATAAGACTTATCTACACCTAATCTGATATATTGAACACATGTATATACGAGGGTTTTATGCCAGTCTTCTTGAGATAACAACTAATAATTACTATCTCTCCTAAGTTGACTAGTGACAAGATATACTAATTGCTACTATAAGGCTTTCCCTAAATGAGAGATATTACACGTTCCGACTTCTCTTCAAGCATAGTCGTAAATCCTGTATAAGGACTAAAGACAGAACCTCAGTTAAGTAGTGCACACAATATCTGTCAATAGATCTAGATGATAAGCACATCTAAAGCACCAGAGACGGTAAAATCACCTCGAGGTCACCTGGAAAGTGGTGCTAATCGTAAGAGTTAACTACTTTTGACACTATGGTTACATCTGGAGCACCACGACGTGGCAGATACAGCAAGAGAGGATGTCGCCAATGCAAAACCAGAAGAATCAAATGTGACGAGAGTAAGCCAAGCTGCTGGCAGTGCTCACGGTTGGAGAAACCATGTCTGTACCTTGCAGAGGATACAGAAAATAGTGTAGGACCTGGCAATGGCCAAAGAGGTCGTACGCAGCTTAGCTTTGCCCGGGCCGCTGAGGAAAGATTGACTCGGGCGATATGGGAAAATCGGGAGAGAACGGATGGGCAGGTTAATGGTAGCAGCACTTCTCAAAGAGGAGCCCTTGAGTCAGAGCTGTCAACGTCGTCTCGTGAAAGCTCTGAACATCCTCGCGAGCCTGTGGCTAACACTAGTCTTGAACCGATTGCTAAGGGAAACGTGGGAGCTGAGATGCCAGGCACAAGCCACAATGCAAATCGTCAGGGCGAAAGTGAACTGGTGGACACATTGGAGTTTCCTGAGCAAATCCTGGGTCGCAGGGTCCAGAGGAGCGTGGACGCCATAAATCAGCATGATCTCAACTTATTGGCATCGGATCTAGACAGTATTGTCAACAACATGATGGAGGTGGGTCAGGTTGGAACGCTTAGCGAGTACTCCATGATGAACAGTGACGTATTTGAAGAGAGTGATGAGTGCTTCAGTCTTGAGGGTCGCCGGTCTGACAGCAACAAGAATGTTGCAGAATACAGTGATAACATCATACCTCGAAATCTCCCCATCGACTACATACCGTTTTCTCGGAATAATGAGACGTTGTATTTTGAGGAGTTCTATAACAATTTGGCCACTATCATCCAGCCCTTCCAATCTTACGACAGAAATCATGGCTATTATTGTACAACTCGAGATATCTTTCTCGATGTGGCTTCAAAAGAACAGTTTTTGTTGTCTGCCATTTTGTCGCAAGGAGCTAGAATGAGTTACGAGAAGCATGGCCTAAAAGAGGACCAAGAGGCATCCTACAAGTACTTGGTCAAATGCTTTAGACTTTTTAAACCTGCGTTGCTTCGCAGCAGCGAAGACAGCGATTTAGTGAGCCATAAAATCGAGGGTGTGCTCTTGACGATCCTTATTCTTGCTTCAGCAAATGCGTCGATTCTGAATTCCGAATGGAGGTCTCATTTGCGAGGCGCAAAAGAGCTCCTACTAAAATTTTCAGCAAACAATAACGAGGGGCCGTTGTCTATGTCAAGAGTGATGGTTTTTTGCAAGCACTGGTTCATTTCGATTGAGATATTGGCGGGCCTTAGCTCTAGCAAAGGCGGAACTCTTCGAAATGACTCGGAAATGGATCTTATTTTGAGTACCAGCCAGCACGAAATGCAAATTTTGGTGGAATTAGGAATTGTTCGCCACGACGGGTTTAATTTACTTGTGGGAATCCACCACTCTTGCTTGACTCCGATAAGAGATCTTATCAAGTTGCTCAATCGCTTCAGAAACGACGGTAGAACATGTATCACGCATGATGTCATTGATTTGCTTTCCCAACTTAACGAGCAACAAAAGATAAAGTTTGTGCTTCTGGAGGGCACAAGGATAGTGGAAAATTTGAGAGAGACCAAGCTCCCGGAAGGCTCGTTGCTTGAGTCCGTCAGTACAGCCAAGGGAAAACTCATCATTAGCTGGATGGATATTTCACACCAGTCGTACGTATTGGCGTCGATGGTGATCTTGCTAAGGAAGGGGTTTCAATCCTCTCCATCAAATCAGCATGTCCAATGCTTGAACAAGGAATTGCTAAACCTTTCTTCATTTTTGGCAGACTGCCATGAATTATCTGCTAACTCAAAGAATTCCATGCTATTGCTTCAATGGCCCATGCTTGTTGCCGGATTGAATTGCACGCGAGACGAAGATAGATTGATAGTCATGAAATTCTTTCGCAGTTTGGTTAATGTTGGAACGACAAATTCCACCTACGCTTTACGGAAGTTCAACAAAGTCTGGAAGCACCCGAACAACCTAGAGGAGAATGCCGCTTGCTTGGATAGCAGCGATCTTGATGTGATGACCTACTGAATTAGAAATGAATCTGAATTGGGTTGATATTCAAGAGAAAAAGGATCATAATATGGAAACTTGCCCTATCAATTGCGCAACTGTGTAACGTTTTCTGATGTGACAGTTAAAAATTCCGCGGAATTTTTTTCCTTTTTCATGTCTCTTAATGCGACCAATTCCTCAGATCCGCTGTTATCGCATTTGCGAGGAATTCAACCGCCTGCAGGTGATATCACCAATCATAGTATTTTGCGAGGTAGATAAGCTGCCCGAATTTAATCAATGAAAGGAAAAAAATAGCATACGATGGTTGAAAAATTTCTCAGGACTTAAATATTCCATAATTGGTAAGATCTGAGAAACCACGAAAAAAGGAATAAACTATGGGACTCCTGCAATTGCTCGTCAAATTAGAGGTTCCACACGAGGGCCATGCAAAGCCTAATATGTTGAACAATCCAGATTTGGAGCCAATGCCCGTGGAAAGAAGAATATGGGGATTTTGGTCTTTCTTTGGCTACTGGGCTGTTCCCAATATTACGGTATGGACCTGGTCAACTGGCAGTGCGATGCTTGGATTGGGATTGAATATTCAACATACCATGGGTGCCTTGACAATTGGCAACCTCTTGATTATTTTATACACCTGCTTGAATTCCAGCATGGGTTCGAAGTACCACATTGGATATACAGTGTGCATGCGGTCTATCTTTGGTATTTATGGTTCTGGATTTGGAATTTTGATTAGAATCATTTTGTCGATTGTATTTTATGGATCTCAGAGCTGGCTTGGAGGTTTAGGGCTTGTTGTCACCTTTTCAAGTTTCAGTAAAGGTTTTATGAATATGGAAAATACATTTTCTGACAATTTGGCCATGACTACCCGGGACTTTATTGGGTTCTTGTGCTTCCAACTAATTCAGATGTGTTTCCTCTTCATGCAGCCAGAGAAAATGAATCGTATGTGAACCTATCGTGTGCTGCTTGTCTGGTGGCATTCATTGCCATATTTTCTGCCTGTTTGGCGAAAAATCATGGCCCAGGTGTCATGTTCTCAGAACCTGTGACATTGTCTGCATCGAAAACAGCGTGGATGTGGCTCTATTCCATGACTATTTGGTATGGAGCTTTATCCCCGGACGTGACTAACCAGAGTGACTTTTCTAGATTTGCTTCTTCCTCCAAGAAGATGTATTTGGGAATTATTGTGTCAATCTGTGTGACTGGTACGTTGGTTCCACTATTTGGTCTTATATGTGCGTCTGCAACCAACGATTTGTATGGAGAATCTTTGTGGTTGCCAACAGATATTGTTCTCCAGTGGTTACAAGATGTTTATAGTCCAGAATTGCGAGCTGCTGCGTTCTTTTTGGGTTTGGCCTTTGCTTTTTCTCAATTAACTTTCAACGTGTTAGCTAATGGCTTTGCTGGAGGAATGGATCTCGCAGGTGTATATCCAAAGTATATCAATATCACCAGAGGCTCCATCGTCACTGCTTTGCTCTCGTGGGTCACACAGCCATGGAATTTCTACAACACATCGTCTGTGTTTTTAAGTGTGATGAGTTCTTTCGGAGTAGTTGTCACACCTATTATAGCTGTCTTGGTGTGCGACTTCTTAATCGTGAGAAAGACTGCTCTTCCATTGATGGATCTCTACAGCACAAGCAAGGACGGCACTTTCTACTTTACGAAGGGTTTCAATTCCAGAGCTATTCTTGTTTGGTTGGCAGGTGTTGTTCCTGGACTTCCTGGATTGGTTGCAACTGTCCAAGGGTCAAACATTCCAGAAGGATTGAATAACTTTTTCTACGGGAATGTTGTGTTTGGCTTTGTTTGTCCCCTTGTGCTCTATGCAATAGTCTGCAAGATTTTCCCACCCTCAAACCTTAATATTTCCGACGATAACGATCACTTTGGAGCATTTACTGACGAAGAGAGATCAAGGCTTGGAATGAAAAAATTCGAGATTATTGATGGGAGAGAATCTTCAGTTATTAAGGAGGATATTTTTGAAAAGGGAAAGGAAGATATCCGAAGTAGAGAGGAGGAGATTGCTTAGAGTAGTTCAATTGTTGTATAGTTTGGGAATAGCGATATTTTTATAGTAGTTCTGACTTGGCTGTATTCTTTGAATATTTTCTGAGTTCGGAGGAGGTCTGGGTAATCGGTGAGGTCGGTAAGAAAGAAAAGATAGAATAAGGGGAAAGAAGACGGGTGAAGTCTCATACAATCTGCTACATTTTATTTGTATGAAATGCGAATAACATTTAAAGTGGAACGTGGACGATGATAAAGAAGTCTCTTCTTTAGAGAGGTCTGAGTCCGAGGGGGTTTCTTGAGTTTTTTGATTCTAATATTGAAGAAAGGCTTGATAAAAAAGAAAAGTAGTATTGGGCACTAGTATTTCTGTGAAGGATTGACTTCAAAAGAAGAATGGTTGCAAATCGAGTTGGATCTGATTTATGATACGATTCAAAATCATATAATTATGCTGAAATTCCCAACCAGAGCTGGAGGAAGAATACGAAAACCATGTTGATAAGAGTGGGAATATGATGAAAATTGACATCCACCGCTATCCAAGCGACTTTCAGTACTATAACATATAGTTATCTGATCTTCCAATTTCGTATCATTCAACTCATGGAGGATCTCCAAAGACTAAGCATCCCACCGGGTTCATCGAGCGTAGTTGAGAAGATTAACTAAAGAAAGGTTCTTATCAAACTAAAGCTGATGGTAACTGAAGCAATCAGAAGGGATGCATTTGTTGCAACCAATCACTGAATTACCCAACGAATTACCTTGACCACCTGATAAACCCGAGACAGGACATGTTAAAACTAAGTAGCACAGGGAGTCAGAGATCTTGAATTCTCCTAGAAGAGATGAGTTCTATCCTGCAACGGTTAATAAATTCAAACATACATTGGGTTTCTCATGTTTTGATTAGGTGTTGGTATTTTCAGAAGTTTCTCAGAATTGTCTTCCATCCCTAACAACCTTCCGATAAATTTAACAAAATTAACTTGAGCGTGCAAGCGTAGTAGGACTCTCTGCTGTCCGAGAATCACATAGTTGTATAGTATTAATTTTATAGTATTCACACATTTAAGAAATTAGAGAGAGTGAGAGAGAATTTTAGTACCAGATAGTATAAGAACACGACACTAGATACAGTTTGATCCGACATCAGAAATGAGAGAACTAAATGGGTATGTCACTAGGTTAATTCACGCGATGTCGGTTAAAATTCCACAACATGAAGATGTTTCCTAGCGTCCTGCAATATTGTATCCCAATCTGAATAAAGAACATAGTAAAACTCCGAGGCACCTAACACAAAGATTCCAACCCCCAAGCCAGCCCAGAGCCCAAAGAGCCCGAAGTTGAAATTAAAGGCCAAAAACAAGGCGAGCGGCAAAGCAATCAAGTAATAAGCCAACAAATTGAGCCGTGATCCAATGGCCTGGCGGCCCTGGCCCCTAAGGCATCCAGCTAAGATAACATTGGGGCAGTCGTAGAGTTGATTGATCCCCAAGATTGTAAGAAGCTTCAGGCCTAGAGCAACCACATCTTGATCAGTAGTGAAACAGCCGGCGATAATCGTTCTACATCCAAGAAGTATAGACGTATCGATGATGCCCACAACAACCGAAACCAAATAGGTGATTCGGTTGAGCTTTCGGACTGCCACATTATCTTGCAGACCCACCCTGTCCGCTATTTTTGTGGACAACGCAACAGAAACTCCAAACGGAATCTGGAACGCCAAAGTCGCAGTTGTAGAAGCAATCGACTGAGCAGCTAGGGCCGCTGTTCCAAATTTAGAAGCGGTCAACGTCAAAATCTCAAACGCTATGAATTCAGACAAAAGCATTGCCGTACCATTCATGGCGAGCGAAAACATCGACGTCCATTCCTTTAGGTTAAAAGCCTCCTTCAATTCAAGACCGAACCAGCACTTTCTCCCATCAATGAACAAAACGTACATCAAAAGGAAAACACTCATGAGCCAATAACTGACGGCAATGGAAATGGGTGCACCAATAAATCCAATTCCAAACGTCTCACTCCATACAAGCAACAAGTTGAGGCCCATGTTGATTGGCACAACCAAAAAGAGAGAATACTGTGCTGCAGTGTACATTCCCTGGCACTGCAAGAATCGCTTTCCGGTTTCAAAAAAGATATAGCCGGGAGCTCCGAAGGACAAATATCTCAAGTAGTGCTGCGCAAGCATCAAAAGATCTTCCTGGGGAACAATAACTCGAAGCACTGTGGCACTATAGCACCAAAAAATAACGACAGGAATCGAGGAAACCAAAATCATAGCAGTGCCCCGCTGGAAGTACAACCCGACCAACCTATAGTTTCTGGAACCATATGCCTGGGCACAATACGTGTCTAGGGAGGTGGCCATTCCATTGAAGATGGCATTGCCCACATTGTACGTAATGGTAGCTAATGACACAGCTGCCAACTCATTTTTGCCTAGCTGCCCCACTGAAAAGACGGCAAACACGGTAATGCTATATTGTAGAAAGAGAGTCACGATCAAGGGAGCAGAGTTTCTAATCAAACTGATGATATGTTCCCCGAAACTTTCGTCCGAAACTGTCGGAATCGTGATTACTTCAGCTTCGACAGCTCCATAGTCCTGTCTGGTGGTCGATGTGACTAGAGAGTTGCACTCATCGGCACTCTTAACTTTAACATCCATCGTATTGAGGGGTTCTTTCTAGAAAGAGGTGAGCGAAGATCTAAATATTCTTGAAAAAGACATCTTGGTCCATTCCTATCTCTTGCAGTTACTCTTATCATTGTTTGAGAAATTTCTAAATGTTGCGCGGGAAATTTTCAGAATTGCGAGGTAAACTGGTGAATCCAGCCTCTCACTAGAAATAGTTTTCCGCGGAATCTAAAGTGAGTCTTTGGATCACGAACACTTACTTTCCAAAAACATACGAGGAATCCCTTCAGACCTAGACCGCAAGACACTCGTTTTACAACTTTGCTATCATTCCTACAAATCTTCTTTACAATCTAAACACATCAACCGATTACCGATTTTACAAGGTATCTATTGTGGTGAAAATTGCGAGAAGCATAGTAGAATTTCACAATCAAGCCAATTTGGCCAACCAGAATTCTTTACGATTCTAATAGAATATCTCAATCAACGAATAATGATAAGCATGGCCCTCGCCATTTCCGAGGTAATTCTTGAACAGTGTTCAGCCAATAATCCCACTTTGATAATTCCGCGCAAAAATTCCACCACTCTATTTAATGGCTGCAAAATTACATTCTTGGATTATTTCTAATACTATTCCAAAAATGATTATGAGAAACACTCTCTTGATTCTTTTGGCAGCTCTTGGAGCCCATTCAAGCGTTCTCCCAGAAAACCAACAGGTGATCTTGCAATGTGAAAGCTACGGGGGATCGCAGCGTTCCAACATCAACGAAAACAGGCTCGTGTCCACTATCTCCCGTAATGGCAAGGACATGCCTAACGCTTCCTTTTTGGACCGCTACTTCGGCTTCTTTTTCGACGAGTTCGAGGTTCTGGCGGCTAACTCTAGAGCACCCGACGGCTCAAACAAGAAGCAGCCCCAACCAGCCGGTGACCATTTGCACGCTCTCATGATCAACGATGACTACAAGTATCCCGACAAGGACGATTTGAGAGATATCAACGGCACCAATACCTTGTACCGTGGAGGCGAGTTTGGCGGGCTTGTCACCTTCGCTCATGTTCCGTATGCCAACTGCTACGACCCTGAACTCTTTGACAAAGAGGAGTTTGACATTGCCATTGTGGGGGCACCTTTTGATTCGGGAGTGTCGTACCGCCCAGGAGCCCGGTTCGGTCCTAGTGGGATCAGAATGGGATCTCGTCGTTTGGCACCTGCTTACTCGGTGTACAGAGACAACTTCGACCCATACACCAACTGGGCCAAGATTGTGGACTGTGGAGACCCACCGGTGACTCCAATGGACAACAGAATTGCGTTGGACCAGATTTACAGGGCCAATCGTGCCATTGGCCGTCACAAGACTACCATGAATAACAAGAACAAAACCCCGAAGATTTTTACTCTTGGAGGTGACCACACCATCACCTTACCTGCCATCAAGGCGGCTTACGAGAACTTCGGCCCGATCACTGTGATTCACTTCGACTCACACTTGGACACTTGGAACCCCTACTACTTCGGGGGTAACATTACAGACTACCAGTCAGTCAACCACGGCACCTACCTCCACTGGGCACACGAAAAGGGTCTTTTAACCAACCTGTCCATCCACGCAGCCATCCGCGGTCCATACCCAGGCCCTAGGGATGTTCAGCACGATAATCACTGCGGGTTCGATAGAGTCTTGGCCAGAGATATTGACAAGATCGGAACGGCTGGAATTATCGAGAAAATCAAAAACAGAGTAGGAAGTGGCGCTATCTATATCACTGTGGATGTGGACTCGATGGATCCCGCCAACACGCCTGCCTCCGGCACTGTGGAGCCCGGTGGATGGACTTCCAGAGAGCTTCTCACTATTTTGGATGGCTTGGAGGGTCTCAACGTTGTAGGTGGAGACGTTGTTGAGGTTGCTCCACCTTTTGATGTCGCTGAATTAACTTCGATTACTGCTGCTCAGGTTGCCGACTCGATCATTTCATTGATGATCTTGAAGGATAAGGAGGAGGAGAAGAATCTTAAGAATTAGAATAGTTGGTTGAGGGGACGCAGGATATTTGATTGAGAGGAAGAGCTGAGATTACCCAGGAGAGAGGTGGAGTGAGAATTTCCTGGTAGTTTGACAGTACCTGTTGCCAGGTTAACTTTTCCGGGTATTGATTTGAGATGCTGGTGAGAAGCCAGTGTAGTTAGTCCTCTCTTAATATATAATGTCTGTCCATTTTGTTCTGAGGATCACCATGGACGCAGAAGATTCCATAACTGTAAACACAAAGCACATCCCAATTGTTTCCAATTCAAGAACGCCTGGAATTAATTATTAATTGACTTTTTTGTGAGACAATTCTCCCGAAATCATCTGAACTGCTGTGCTCGTAGCAAGCTTATCATGAACCTTATAGCATGAGGAATGCACATGTTTCAATAGTGAGTACTTTTGTGAGACACTCTGGAAATAGCGGTATACGAGCAATGAAATAATTGCTGTTGCCCAGAACTCAAGCTGAACGAATTCACATTATATGGTCCTGTTCGAAAGTATTATTTACGGTTTTTGGTACATATTTCATAGTCAATCTGAGACGGCCCTCGTCTCCTGGTGACGACGCTGAAGGAGGGCTGCAGGAACAAATGCATCCAAGAAGTTGAACGAAGATATTGGGGTATAACAAGTCAAAAACGAGAATTCTTGTTTTCAGCAAGTAGATTATGTGAGCGGATATCCCCTGCTTTAGTTTTATTCAATTTTGCTAAGTATTCGATTTTTGCGTCAACTTTGTAGCTTTCTTATTTTAGTTTGGATGAGAAATTGCGAACAATTTTCGTTAGAGTACAGTAACATTGCGAACC
>JAJLRO010000076.1:0-14403 GCA_030566995.1 Sungouiella tsuchiyae
TTAAGGAAGGTTTGAACGAGATCGTCAAAGCCAGTGGAGTCAAGTTATCCTTCGAAATGAAGTCGTTGGTTGACCAGCCAGCCGTCCACTTTGACCAGACGTGTGTTGGGTGCATCAAAGAGGCTTCGGATGAACTCTTTGGCGAAGACCAGTCTTTGGCTATTATCAGTGGTGCTGGACATGACAGCGGGCTTACAGCAGCTAAGGTTCCTACGGCCATGATCTTTATTCCTTCTAAAGATGGAGTTTCGCATAACCCCGAGGAGTATAGCACGCCTGAGCAGGTTGCTGACGGGTTCCAAGTGTTGTTGCGTGCGGTTTTGAAATATGATCTGATGAGGACTGAATAAATTGAACAGGAGTATGACAAAGGAAGAAGTATTGATTATAGACAATCAGATATTAGTTAGCTGTCAGTTTTAGTAAGTTCAGTAATCTCTACGATTTCTGGTCCCCCATTTTACCTCTATGCATGCAATCGCATTTCGCAGATCCTTAAGTAGGTGAGCAAGGTGGTTGGTGGCACTGAGATTGCGAAATTGCTTACTCAAATACTCATGCGGCTTACGCCAATACCATCGTGGTACTATATTGTTGTGAGGGTAAGGGTAATCACTGGCACTCTTGCAATGCATAGGTACCGCATGCTGTGGTAACCATGTTTAGCATATTTAAGAACAAACCCCAGTTCAGAATTCTCAGTCTGTTGGTTTGCGAGCCTAATGTCAAATGCTAATCAAAACCAAGTACCCCCAGATTGTAAACCTATCCCTTCCTTCATACACAGAAATGAAATGAGGCTACGAATTGTGATTATAAGCACCATCTATTGTATTGGCTTCGCGTTAGGGTGCTCCATCTGTGGGAGAGGCTGACAATCCACCATTTGACAACCCTTTATAATTAGCTGTCTATAAACTCTTAATTTACGTGGATTTTAAAAAAAAAAAAAAAGAACTCCGAAGAAATTCTACTTAACGTTTGTTCTACAGAATTTTGACTACGAGACCTGCTTGAATCTCAACAGTTCGAAAGTCGCCAATTTTACCGCTCCGTATGCTGAAAGTACAACCGCCAAAGCGGTCTCAAATTAATTCCACTGGGATAGCGAAATTAAGATCCAAGCAGGACTACAATTGGCCAGCTAAGCAAAGTTTATCATTAGTGAATATTCAAAATACTGAAGAACCAACCTCTCTCCGGCGGTCCAATAAGCGAACGTCTTGTGGATCTACAAAGCATAACGGAACCCTCTGTTCTCAAAGTCGGTCATTCCCTTAAAACCATTGATAATGGCCTCTTGTTTGATCTCCTCGGTGTACCCACCCTGCTCCTTGTCTCTCTTGGCGTTTCTCCAGCGAAGAATTAAGTAGTAGGTGATGCCGAGAACAATCATCCCCGAGTAGCAAGTGATCAAGCCGGTCATGGCACTATTGTACTTTGGAGCCTCCTTGGCATTGAAGATGCTTGCTCCGATAATGTTACCGCTGGCATAGAGAGCAAACCACAGACCGTTGGTGACAGTCTTCTTGGTGGTACCACTGATATTGGCAGTCATGAGGATCCAAGACAAAATCACCGGGCCTCCAATAATGTACTGGAGCCAGGTGCATCCGACCGAAGCCCATCTGTTGTTTTCAATCAAGTGGATGCCGATTAAGCCAGCCAATCCGGGCACACAGAGTAAACAGAAGATCAAACAACGGATATTTGGGACTTTCAAGGCAATAATTCCACTAGTGAAAACGACCACAAACTCGATGGCTCCCGTGGGCATTTGCAATGCCGTCGAGTTCAAGCCAGAGAAGCCGAATCCCTTAATCAATGCGGACTGGAAGTTGGAAACACCTCCGTTGATCACACCGCATCCCAATCCAATGAGAACGAATATGTACACCGTGATATCCAAAGCGGTCTCCTTGACCTGAGGCCACAAGAAACGCTCATCCTTGACACCCTGGGTATTCTTGGAAATGTGCTTGATCAAAATGGTTCTTTCTCTCTCGGTCAAAAACTTAGCCGAAGCTGGGGTGTCTGGAGTCACAAACAAGAACACGATGGCCCACACGAAATTGATGAGACCAATGACCAAGAAAATCAACTTCCACGACGCCAAGGCGGTACTGTGGGCGTGTCCAAGACCGAATCCAAGAACGGCACCGACAACAGTGGCAATACCGTTGCAACTCAAGAAGGTACACATTCTGAAGGGCTGATCTTGTCTGGAGTAGAACATACCGCAGATCATCATACACGAGGGCGAAATACCGGCCTCAAACATACCCAAAATGAACCTCAACGCCAAAATGCCCCCGTAGTTCGTGGCACCGATGTGGCCAATTAAGATAACAGCCCAAACGACAAGCATACCACCAGTGTATTTAGCAATGGGAACTTTCTGAATGATGTAGTTGGACGGATATGACCAGAACAAGTAGCCAAAGTTGAAGATGGCGGCGACCCACGAGTACCGCTGGCCCGTGAGTCCCAAATCGCTCTTCAAAGAGTAGGCCGAGGCGTAGTTCAAACTCAACTTATCCAAAAACTGCAAGGTGTATGTGATACACAAGATCGGCATAAGACGCCAGTCGACCTTTCTTCTGATCCTGGTAATCTCCCGCTCAACCTCTTCATCGGTGATTTCCTGGGAATTCTCAAACAATTCCAAGCCCACGACTTTCTTGGCATCGTTGCCAGCTTCATCTCTAATAGAGGTGACTGAGGTGATTTTGTCGACCGCGAGGTCGCTCTTTTCCATGGACATCATGAGACTTCAGCAAGGCAAATGAACTATCTGACCGAAATGTTGATGAGAATCGGGCATAATTATAGACTTCCGTTCCAGTATTTATAGATAAATGGAACTGAGAGTTCCCAAACAGGTATTCCGCTTCGAGGTTATCGACGAGTCTATACAGCGCCCGTAATGTGCGGCTGCGCTGAACGCGATAGTAGGCAGGTGTTCGCCTGCAGGGCATCCTGCAATGACTATCTGAGCGAGCACCTACAATAACTATCTGAGCAAGGAAACCGAATTCCTGCAGGAATTCTGCAATGACTTATCTGAGCAAGCGCGCGATCCACCGCATTTGGGCAAAGGCGCTACTCCAAAGCATCTCCATGCCTAACAACTGCTATCAGGCGTCGGGCACGAGATATTCTTTTAGCCGATTGTTCTATTCCTGTCATGTCTTCAAATGCTGAACCAATTAGCATTCATAGTTGGAAATTCCTGATCTTCTGATTCGGCCGCATTGATTGCACAGACAACAATGACTCAATGTTCGATGGTCTCCGCAAGTCATTGCCATAATATCCGTGGTGATCTTTTTCACACTCTGCATATAGTATTTTATCGTCTGCATTCACACCATCGAATATCTCATATCTCGTTCGCACGAAGCATATGTGGTATTTCCCAAGTAGACATAACGATTCTTGGTCTTTTCGTTGATGATATCTTAATTATTGGTCTGAATGAGCAGAAGATTGTTGAACTCAAACGCGAACTTCAATTGAAGTTTGGGGTCAGAGATTGGGACTTGCCTCCAAATTTCTTGGAGTGAACATCGACCGAACACTGTCTGACTTGATTGCTGGCAGAAGGTCTTTGCGGAATTAGACCTTGGAGATTTAATCGGAAACATATCCCCCAAACTGATGAGGACATGAATGACTATATGACAGTCATGACGAAGCCACTGATGAGGCACTTCTATTCTGAATTATCATTGGGAAACCTTTCGCAGCGAACGCAGTTCGTCCCAGTTGTCCTTTAGAGTGACGCAGTTCGACCCAGTTGTCCTTTAGAGTGACGCAGCTTGCTCCTTTTATAAATAGTCCGAAACAAAGCATTTAGATGCTCCTATTCATGTCTTCAGTATGTGAAGAATCATCTGGACATTGGAACTCACTATGTCAAAAGGAACAGAGATACTAATTTTGCTGGCTATTCTGAATCGGACTGGGCTGGAAGCTTACTGAGCCCTAAATCTACATCTGGAATTGTGCTTACCTTGGGGGTGGACCAATTGTGTGGAGATCGAAGCCACAAACTTCTGTTGCACTCCCAGTTGCTGAAGCTGAGATTGTTGCACTCAGTGAAGCTGGGAAAATTTGAAATTGTGCTGTTACATTATCTGACTCGATAAATCTAAGGGTCGAGTTATGCCGCGGGACTCCAACAGGGGTCCACACAGCCTATCGTCCACAGTATTCACAACTAGTTGGGGGAGAGCGGATACTCAAAGTTCAAAGGTTGGGTTTTAACACACTTGAGGTTCTTATGGAGGTGCCCTGCGACAAACATAAGTTGATTGAACGGGCAGTTCGCATTACCATCAATTGCAGGGTTTGCCTTGAAATTGTTGATACTTGGCCACATTCTTGAAGTTTACGCATTTCGAACGATGTCAAGGACCCTTCACTGAGCATCACAAACAGCATCTATATGTAATAGTTTAGGGCTCGATGAGTTATTACAAAAAATGTCGCTATTCATGCAAACATGGCGGAGACGGGGGCCTTAAATAGTCATCTAAAGGACATCGACGGGCCGTTTATTGGGTCCCTGAAGGCAGGTCTCTACCAAACTTGGCAGGCTACTTAGCGGGACCCAGAGCATCGACGGGCTGGCCCGCGAGGCATGGCCTTCCGTGTGAAATAACGAAGGAAGATCCGAAAGAAAGAATGAACATTAATTGGCAAACGCACTGATTTGCGTGCAATCTGTTTAACGCTCTTAGGTTTAGGACGTCAGGACAACAAATGACCAGAAGACAATTAAGATAAGATAATGAAATGTACGTGATAATCTTCGGTAACACTTTTCTTACTTCGTTCTGCCTTGCTTCGAAATCGCTCAATTCGAAATATTAGCTTCCGCCATCGATGTCCAGTCCCCATTGCTTATCGGCAATCAAAAAATCACGAATCCCAAAACGTTTACTCCTTTTTCTCTAGTTCAATATGGACAAAACAATCGATCGTATGAATTTCATCCATTGATGCGACTGCAAGACATTATCTGTTCGATTTCCGAGCATGCCTTTATCTTTCCTCAAAGTTCTTACTCCCACTCTATCGCACTGCCTCAACAATCGCTCAATCTAACTATTCTCATCCATCTTTACGTCACCAAAACCCCGTAAAATACCCTCACCAAAAAAAAGACCTTTCTAATCAATTGAATTGAGCATCCGCCCACATAGGAAGCTTCAACCCACAACATCATCTTCCTCCCCGGAAGATCCTGGACCACAAGTGCAGGAACGTTAATAAGGCATCAGTTGTAACTTCATGTCCAAAAGACAACGCTCTCGAAATGGATGTAAAAGTTGCAAGCTCCTCAAGATCAAAGTACGTGAACCATCCGCAATTTCCATTCGCACTTACTAACCCCAGTGTAACGAAGCTAGGCCAGCATGCGAATATTGTATAGCAACCAACCGGCAATGTGAATACCTTTCGAATTTGCCGTCCATTGAGAGTCTGGATGTCAATTTCAACCCGCTGAACGGATCTGTTGTGGCAGTTTACCCTGAGAAGTCACCCAAGAACAATTTGTCGCTTCGTCTGTACAATTCCCTAGCGACGCAGATGAACATGACAAGATTTGAATATCGGCTCCTACGATTTTTCAACGACAACTGCATTCCGCTATTTACATTCAACATCAACAAGCTGGCAGAGTACGTTTGGCGCACGGTTCTTCCGGGTGAATTTGCGTCGCTGGACTTGGTCAGACAGTCGGTGTTTGCGTTTGCAAGCTTGAATCTCTGGAAGTTTTCCAATGTGGGGTCTGCGCTCGAGCTGGACCGATTTATCTTGCTTGACGACAACGAGGAGCTTGATAATTCCTTCTCGCATGTGTTCCGATCGCTGGCGGTCTTTGAAAATACATCCGATAATATCTACACAAGAACTGCCTCGTACTTTTCCAGAACAGTGGAACAGACTAGTAATCATCTTGCGAGGCAAGAGAAGCTAGGCCAGCGTTTACTTGACCAATTCTTTTTTTCCAGTACCCTCATTTTTGTGTTTTTGGTACTCCATCCTCACCGTGTGACGCCGTTGGTGGACTTTGGTGGTGATCCTCCAGTGGACATATTGAGCTTCACCGCAAGTGCAAGAAAAGTCATTAATGACCGAAGTGGTCCATATGTGACTCCGTTCGAACGGTTACTTGACAATTTCTCGTTCGATAAACCTGCGTTTCCCTGTGCCATTGTGGCCCAGTTGAGAGTAGAGCTCCACGATTACTATTTCGATCATAGTGGTTTTGCGGAAATCAACTCAAGGACAAGCGACGAAATTGAACTATTTGGGGACTTCCTTAGAATGATGGAAAACACTTTCAGCTTGGCCGTCTCCATGGGCTACCCTGTGCCTTTTTTCAAAATGCTCTACGCGGGACCTCCTGATTTCGAGCATTTTGTTAGAGTCAAGCATATGTTTTCTTTAAGGATTCTCTTCGTCTACTGCTGCATGTGCATCTTTTTTGGATTTCATTTTCTGAAAGAAGCAAATATCTGGATGGACTACATCAACGACCATATCAGGCATTTTGGTCCCCTTTGCGCGTTAGAGAGTGTACTCTATAGCTATGTCACTGAATGCGACGGGGTCGTCCTCTCCCGATTTTCTGAGTCTGCGATGGAATTCGATAACACCGTCGCCCACATGGCCCAACGTCTTTCAACTTCGGATAGTTAACCCTGATATAATTCTCACTCGTCGCTAACCCACGTGAATAAGACACTGCTGACGTATCGGGAAGGTCATCGTATTGTTTAGAGATATTCTCGCTGCTTCCATTCGCAGTCAAGCGTCAAATGGCCCTCCCGGAGTCGAAATTTCCAAAGATAGCAGTGGTATCCTCTACAAGAAATGTGGTTTGGCGGACGGATCTAGATCCCGAATTATAGAGCCCTGTCGCAATTTTCTTATTACCCCATCAGCGTCCAGTTCTACAATGGGCACCATGGGCCTTCTCTGACATCTGCGTTGGCAATGAGCGTGGCAGATAAATCGATGATCGAAAGGGCCGTCGGCGTTCAAAGCTTCGACCACAGAATTGTCTTGTTGCAGCTCCTTTTCTTTGGCAGACTATCGAGGAGCAGTAATACATGCCTGAGGAATCGAAAACTTGCGTGGAAGCATTTTGTTGGAGACTTTGCGCAACTTTCGAAGCTTTGCCGGCACCAGAAGGCTGCTGAAGTCGAAACAATGAGATTCGAGACGGCATAGCATTGAGGAGAAATCAAGAGCGACGACTGTCGAGACGTTGGAGTAGTTGAGCAGGGACTGTCGACGCAGACGATGTGGTGCGGGTGGTATGGTTTCTGATAGAAATACGTTCACGGGCTGCTAGAATAGTGTTCGGACGAATAATTGATAAGCAAAAGTGTCGACGAGAGATATCGACAGAAAGCAATGTCTTTGCCTAAAGTACTTTACGTAAGTTCAAGAATACTGAGAAACACTGAAATTTTACTGATATGCATCATTTATAATTTCTCGATTACCTCCTTTCGACTATCTGTTGGGCATCATTGAGAGACTCACGCGAAGGATTGGATACTATATCAGTGTAGATTTGTAACAGATTGCTCAACAATCAGTGTTTTTGTTTTTTAATGTTCTTTCACTCAGTTCTAGAACCACCTATGAATCGTACTAGGTATGCTGCGGCTACTATTTAAATGGTTCGCTTTTCGCTATCTTTTTAGGAAACATCTACGTTTTTCTTGGCTCGAGCACACACTGTAAACTATTACAAGATTATTGTTTGAGCGATTTTGAATCTAGTAGAATTACTTTGGATCATCTTGTCATTTCTTCATCCTGGGTGCCATTTCCTTTCCAATTTATGCTTTGACATTAACAGTTACAGAGTGGACTCAAGCAAAGAAAAGCATTTGATTCCTATTAACATAGCGACAGTGGCATATTTAGATAGTAGCCAAAGCTGACTAATACAGCACGTAGGTGGTTCGATAACTGAGTGAAAAAAACGTAAAAGAATAAGAGTCCTGATTTTGGCGCAATCTGTTACATTGGCTTGCAATTCATAGGACCCTGACCTGTCATTATAAGGGCTAACTGAGTAAATAGATAAATTTCATTGCCCGTGTATACTCCAGTCATGTTGTCCTTCCCTCTCTGGGAGATTATCCGATGAAAAGGACCAAACGCCGCACGGTTTTTTAGCCTCGAATATTTTGTTAAAAATGTAACATCTAGCTCGGTTCACCACCCTGAATTCTATATCCTCTTTTCACCACCTGATGTAACTTCTTAAAATAATTGAAGAAAAGAATATGATAAGCTTTGACCCGTCTTATTACAAAAAAGAGCATGCTTCGGCAATATAATTCCTCATGTAGGACACTCTGGGAACAGCGACATACGAATAGCGATCATAATTGCCTCGGCCCACAACTCAAGCTGAACGAAATTACTTCGTTTTGCTTTGATCGAAAGCTTCATTCTTGGTTTTTGGTTTGTATTTCAGAGTCAATCTATGACAGCTTCCCTCTGTTGACAACGCTGCAGGAGGTCTGCAGGAACATATACATCCAAGAACTCGAACGAAAATAGTGGAGTATGATAAATCGCAAACGAAAATTCTTATTATCAGCAAGTAGTGAATGTGAGCAGGTATATTCTGCTTTAATTTTATTCAATTTTGCCGAGTATTCGATTTTTGCATCAACTTTGTAGCTTTTTCATTTTGGTCCGGTTGAGAAATTGCGAAAGATTTTTGTTAAAGTGCTGCATTGCGAATCTACATAAACTTGAACTTCAATGATTTGTAACGAAAGTTTTCAATATGTTCGAGAAAAGTGAAAAAAATGAATTTGGTTCGCCAATCCCTCTATTTCTTTTGCTATCGTGAACTTAGCACAGTCTGGCTCGCTCACATGGATTTCATGCAAACGCTCATTTGGTCGAAGACACCCTCGAAATTAACCTACACTTTTAATAGTTTTTCGGTCAATTGAACGCATAGATACAGCATTTTTCAGTTTATGGAAGTATTAATTGGCATGGGCATTTATCTCATGAGAGTATCCATATAGATGATAAACCTTTCAGCAGATGACTTACTGAGAACTCCAAGGATATTTTAAATGGAACCAGTTGATTGTGAGAATACAACGATTCATTCGCACTTCAACCAGGCCATTGATCCAAGCGCGACGTCGCAATTGCTATGACTGAAAGCTTTTCTAACCTAGGAATTCTGCTCCATAAACGTCAAGACCTTAGACAAATTGACAGCTCTCACTGGCAGTTATCGCAGAATTTGATCGGAAAATTGCTAGTGATTTATTAAGTTTTGATGCTGTACTTGAATCCAGACGACCCTTGAAGACCAACTTGAAGGCTTCATTACTCAACGTCAGAACCAGCAGCATTCGAACAGTCTACGATTCCCACGAGACCATAACGATGAGATTTGCCGAATTTGCACATAATCGGACACATTTCAAC
Source organism: Sungouiella tsuchiyae (assembly GCA_030566995.1). Lineage (NCBI taxonomy): Eukaryota > Fungi > Ascomycota > Pichiomycetes > Serinales > Metschnikowiaceae > Sungouiella > Sungouiella tsuchiyae. The sequence goes on from JAJLRO010000076.1 coordinate 9,499, forward strand.
CTGAACTCGACCGGTAGTCATAAAGAATTGCACGGGTAGTCATTGATGGATGAATGTCAAATCTGAAGCTCTTCCTTTAAAGATCACATTGAGAGAACAGGCATTTTGTTCAGCTTCAGCAATTGAAGAAAGCCCAGTCGAAGATCATATAAATAGAATAGCATTTGGGAAACATTCGAAGGGCACAGAAAAGGCACTGTTTGAAGAACTTTTCTTCTCTTTGGGGAAGAATCGAATGCCCGTAATGCCAGAAAGGAGCCGATGTGGTCACATTTGACACCAGAGCATCCCTAGAAGGCATGATTCAGTCTTAATTCAGTCTTGAAAATTAGTATTGGACAATAATCCGAACACTGATTTAGCCGCTCGTAGAATCTTTGAGTCTGATTAGAAGAACTTGTAGACAACAAAAAAAGACGGATATGTGTGTTCTACTCGTAACCACACTCATTTGTCCAGTATGACAGCATGGTCTAGGATAGTCACTATGAATAGCAATAGTCACATATAAAAGCATCTGAATGTGATTGGCGTGGACAGTTCAATCATGAATGACTAATGGGTGTCTCGTAGAGGCTGGCCAAAGCAGCAATGGAAAGGATTAGTATAGACTTTCTGGGCAGGTGACATTTAGGAGTAAGGCTGGACTCGCTGACTATAGAGGAGAGCATCAATGATCAGATGAAGCTTCAAATGGTACGGATAGAAGATAGGACAACATATACACTGAAGTATATCCCTAGGTGACATTTTTTCTATTGTGTTCAAGAACTTGATAAAAAAAGTGTCCTGGCAGGTACATGGGATGGTGAAAGGGCACGCAGGGACTAATTTGGTAAACCACAAACATCCTTGGCAAACGAAATTAGGAGTCAATTGAAATGGTAACAGACTGAATAATTTAGTTAGCAGAGCATCACCAGAATAGAATGTCCAGGTGATGGAAAACTAATGGTTAAAGAACAGCGGAGTTCAGAGTTTGTAATGGGAGTTGCAACTGGATGTAGGTGACAGCTAGCGCGTTGGGATTGGGCTCGTAGAGTGAATACAGGATTATTGCTGAAAACACGGCGAAGGCGAGGTTTATAAGTAGTTGCCATCAGCCGGCGGTCTATTAGGTCGCTGAAGGGAAAGCCAGAGTTTGATGAAGCGTTCCCCGCTCTTGGCCGGCCGCTAGCGGGCACATACCGCATCCTGAAGGGAAGTGGTACCTGCGAAAGTAAATCCAATTGAATGACTAAAGAATCGTTTACAAAAACGAACACGGATTTAGTACAATCTATGGCAATGCTAGCCAAAAATAAAAAAGCAGCTGCATTATGCAAACTACACATTGTACTAACTTAATTTTGACACATTATTCCGCCGCTCCGTTGCAACCGGATATTGCTTTCGATTTCTTTTCTTATCTACACCATGTCATCTCTTTTCGTACCACCTATGGACAACGTGACGCTCTCTCAACCTAACTTTTTTTTCGCTTGTGGTCATTGGGACATGGATCAACTATTTTCGTATTTAACCGAAATCTTACTCGCCGCGAAATGCAGCGAGGAGTGCATAAACCTCCGAAAGAGAAAAGCATGAAAAAAGTCTAAAATTTTCTAAGAAAATAATGTCCGAGGAAGCATGGAAGTAACTATTTGAAAAATGAATCGACTGCTGCTCATCAATCACCAGCGGCCACCACTGCAGAATAATGCATAAATGTGTCCACGCCATTGGTGGATCCAAAAAACTATGGGACTCAGCCACCATGTTCTACAAGCTTTGCACCTTGCAGGATAGTGCACAGAATTAAATACCTCAAGGTTCAAAATTTTCGTAGCCGACTGTCTCATCGGATGTTCCAGAATGTACTCATTTCTGATGTTTTCACCCAACGTCGTTACCTAACCACTAGCTGTTTATGTTCCGTGACTCCTGACTTGGCAGAGCGCTTTTGCCCGACACCCGACTTTATCTTTTTAAGTAGTGTCTTTTGAGAAATGATGCATGAGCAGGAGCACACCTCGCACTGGTCTGCATCTTAACTGTCAATAAGGAAAATTGAGGAAGGCATTGGGATCGTGCAAAATCGTTTTCTGCATCTGTGGACAAGGTAGGCGGTCAGTTGCGCCAGCCATTGATGAACATTGCGTTTTTCCCAGATTCTAGAACTTTGAGACACAAAAATCGCAGCCCCCTTGAGGCGTCACTTGACGTCCATCGAGAAGGCCAAGCTATGTGCATTCATGCATAAGCGAAGTGCGCGGGCGTCCATCATATCCTCCACAGAATATTTAGGCTTTGCGGCTGTTAAACCAAAAGAATTGGAGTTCGAAACCAAAGTTCACCAAGGCACCAATACTAATGTGCGCATTAACCTTGTAGTGAAACATAAACTCGTAAAACTACTTGCCCTGCGTCCAAATTGTTTGCAGATCTTGCAAGTTGCTCGTAGGCGACGCAGCACGTGTGCACAGATAATCTATTCCACTATATACGCTGCAGCACCATGTCTCCTATCGGCGAGCAACTGCCCAGGCATGATATCCGTAAATGCACTTGAAAAACGCATACTATACCATCCGTACATTCGCTAAGAATCAAAATCAGATGACGAACCGATGACAAACCGATGACAAACCATGCGTCTTGAGCTCATATAAATGCATTTTCGGGAAGCGATATTCTGACATATAACCAAAAGTCGGTTCGGGCGGGCCTTTCGCTTCGCCTACGCAGGAATCTGTGTAGGCGAGGCGAAAGGCAGCACGGTGCGTCAGCCCACATTGATTGAAGAAGAAGGACAAGTGAATTTCCTTACGAGAGAAAATGTTGTGAGAGGCATCTTGAAAACAGAATTAATCGATCGATAGACTACAGAACGACTATGAAGTTGTAGTGGCGAGTTCGTAATTACTGCATCGATCAGAAATGCGGGGATGTCGCTAAAAATTTCTCTGCACAGAAGTCCAATGTATCAATGGAGGGGTTAAAGGCAAATTAAAGTACCGTAACAGCAACATTGCCCGTAAAATATGTACTAGATATAATACATTCAGAAGAGGTAACATACGTAGTAGAGTTGTAACTTGTATATATTTCTGCTAAACATATCTGCACCAACTAATGCTTGGGCCTGGTTTGATGTGAAAAGTACATCCTTGTAAGAATCTTCCTTTGCCCACGACTTCATGTATTTGGATAACAGAAACTCTTAAGCTGAATTAGTGGAGGTGGCGAGCTATAGTTCAATAGCTTCCCTGCGCCAAGAGGGCAAAGAACATTATTTACAACAACAAGAATAAATTACCACTTCCTCATCACCTAGCAATACTTACGAATACTTGGCTCCCAATCTTGGGAACTCTGCAGTCAGCACTGGCCGTCGACGGTACACTTAAGGAATGGATGTTTCCACGATACACACATGTCCGTGGATTAGTTAAGGCATCGACGTAGGAAAGAACTTCGAGTAAACCTTACAAGTTTACGCAGTAGTCCTTCAGTTGTGGTGACGCATATGGATGCACGTTTGAAGTCATGCTTGGTCTCTCATGCACAAGCGATGAAGGATATCGGCAACCAAAAAATATATCATTGCAGGAATATTTGGTCTGTTCCAAAAATATTTTTTGGTTGCCGGTCGTAGAATTACCAAGTTCGCCTTTCATTCCGGCTCTCCCATTTCGGCGATCCGATATACATCTGCGGATAATTGTACCCCCTTGACGGCAAGTAGGAAGGTGAAATAATATCAGAACTTTGCTTCTCGAAGTCGTACGCGAAAATCGCGGGGAAGGCTGCACAATATTAGATTCTCCCGTTCTTTCGTTACCCGACAACTTGCTCTCGAATTAGCGACAGTGCATGACGCTGGGCATGCATATACACAGAGAGTTAATGTAGATCGTAAACCTGCAGCCAGTTTCCCATTAACGGTCCGGTTCCGAACGTAAAACTTTTCACGTCAGGTTTAACTCTGCTGTTTCATCTACGAGCCTGGCGGCGGCCCATTGCATTACGGCTGCAGCGGCCGGGAATGATATTTTTTCTCGTACATTTATCAGTACTCCATTTTAGAATATATAGGTCGAAGACCCAGGTTTTCTTGCACCCACGCCTATATGTATCTTTCGAAGTTACTTTTCGCTTTCGTGGTATTTACCACTGTGTTAGCAATCGATACATTCAATGCTTGTCCATCTCAAAATTTTAATTGGCACTACAAGGTTGCAAACTTTCCTAAGGCTTCTATTACGGCTACCAATCCCGTCGAAAAACCTGACGGAACATGGGACGTCACCATCAACTTCCATGCCGATGATACCATGTCATTATCCTCCCTTTCAGAGTTGAAGATTATTGGCATTGGGACATTTCTTCTTTACTCGTATAATTCGAATGTCCACAAGATAACAGATCCTGGTACTTGGTCCTTCACGATCAACGTTACGCCCACCCAAGTGGGCAATTTCCAGACATGTGTGCCTCACTTCCAGATTCAATACGACTGGTGCAGTGCTGGTGTAACAGACTTCACACAATGCAACAACTGGAAATACCTGAAATCTTATGACTACATCACAGGTTGTAATAACTATGATTCCAGCACGGGACAATCGCAGAATGATGCTCCAGACTACTGCTGGAACCGCCCCATGTCCAGTTCACTGTCTGCTGTATCGTCGCTGACTAGTACTTCGTCGACTTATTCCTCGTCGTTGTCGACCTCCATTTCAGTGTCCAGTTCCCGCTCGAGTTCCAGCTCTGCATCTAGCACTGGTTCTCAATCGAGCACTGGTTCTCAATCGAGCACTAGTTCTCATTCTAGCACTAGTTCTCAATCGAGCTCTAGTTCTCAATCCAGCACTAGTTCTCAATCGAGCACTAGTTCTCAATCTAGCACTAGTTCTCAAT
>JAJLRO010000077.1:0-14029 GCA_030566995.1 Sungouiella tsuchiyae
ACAAAGGACAAGTCCTCGGATGACTCCGAGACTTGGTCTGAGCGAAGTACATGCCTAAGTTGAAGCAACGAATATTGTCGACATGCGCGGTCAAGTTATAGGAAGCCTTTTTCAAGATTTTCCAAAACTTTGACCATTGAATCCGGGTGTAATTGACCAGATCTGACAATGCTGGACAACTACGCACCCGAGAGTGCTCATCATGATACTTTCGACTATAACTCTTGAAGAGGACAGCGTCAAGACATTATACGCAAGTATACGGTTCCTAATAAATAAGAGATTGGACGGTTGTATATATAAAAGAGTACCAACTTTGTACAAACGGGTTTCGTGGTCTAGTTGGTTATGGCATCTGCTTAACACGCAGAACGTCCCCAGTTCGATCCTGGGCGAAATCATTTTTTTTTCGTTATAGAGAAAGTGTTATTTTAAAAAAAGAAAGTAATTTCCTTCTAGATATTTTCCGCTACTCATGACTACAAAATCGTGCAGCACTAGAGTGAATAAACTTGTATTTCACAGAAGAAACATCGAGATAGAAGATGACTGCAATCTATAGACAACTGAAATAAAGGCGCCTAAGCGTTCAACTTGGCCAAGATAGCATCGGTAAACTCGGTGGTGGAAGAGGTACCACCAATGTCCTTCGTTCTGACCTTACCCTCAGCAATCACGTCGTAGGTAGCCTGGGAAATGTTGTCAGCGTGCTCGTTCAAGCCCAAGTGTCTCAACAACATGCTGGCAGACAAAATCATGGCAGTTGGGTTGGCAGTGTTTTGGCCCTTGATGTCCAAACCAACGTGTCTGCATCCAGGTTCGAAGACAGCATACTCTCTGCCGAAATTAGCACCTGGAACCAAACCTGGACCACCAATCAAAGCAGCACCAATGTTCGAAAGGATAGTTCCGTACAAGTTTGGAGTTACCAAGACGTCAAACTGTTCTGGCTTAGCAACAGCCTGCATCGATGCATTGTCGACAATCAAGTCGCTGACGTTAATACCTGGGTAATCCTGACCGACGTCCTTGACAGTCTGTCTGAACAAACCATCACCCAACTTCATAATGTTGGCCTTGTGGATAGCAGTGACCAACTTTCTGTTGTTCTTCTTGGCAAAGTCGAAAGCAAACTTAGCGATTCTTTCAGACTTGAATCTGGTCATGATCTTCAAGGATTCGACAACACCTGGAACAGACTGGTGCTCCAAGCCAGAATACTCTCCCTCAGTGTTCTCTCTGACCAAAGCGAAGTCAATACCATCCAATCTGGATTTAATACCAGGGATGTTCTTGATCAAAACCAAAGAGGCGTAAATGTCCAATTCCTTTCTCAACGCAACGTTCAAGGACTTTTGGTTGGAAGAAGGGGAAGTGTACAAAATTCCCTTCAATCCGACTTTGTTTCTCTTCAAGGAGTTGACAGCCTCGGTGACGCCCTCAGAGTCCTCGCTCAAACCGGAAACATCGACAACTTCCCATTCAATAGGAACACGCTGGTCCTTGAAGATGGTCTGGACGGAGTCAGTGATCTCCTTACCAATACCGTCACCAGGGATCAAAGTAACAGTGTAGACGCCGCCATATTTCTTTGGCAACACAGACTCAGGCGAAGCGAACGTTGCAAGAGTACGAATCTGGATTGTTAGTAAGTCGTTCTTTTGGAACTAATTAGCCAAATTCGAACAGTGGCGGTAGAGTCACTCGGAGTAACAAGAATAGTGATCGGATAACACTTTCAAACGCATATACTTTACATCAACAGTGGTGGTGGAGCACTGAAATCTACTCCGGAGGTAATGCAACAAGTGACCAATCATTTGCGTGGATTTGGACCCTTGTCAACATTAGACACCCGCAGAAGCGCCCTCCCTTATACGTTGAGGCTGATTGCAAAGTATACTTGATCTAAGTCACTGTAACACCGTATCTTCCTGCCAACAGAGTCCGAAGGGCACGACGAAACGTAGAAGAACGCTGATCGACAATACTCTCGTTCCATGGATCAGCCAATAAAAAGAGGTATTAAAACGAATCCACACTTCACAATGGTGGAATACATACGTTTCTGAAAGCAGGTCTCAACATGGTGAAATATATCTGGAAAGAACTAGGAGTTGATCAGTCCTGAAGAGTGGATGGTTTTTCCGAAATACTCCTTTGATGAACCACTCAATTGGAAAAGTTCGCGCTTTCTTTTTCGGAGCCGAAGATCATTTTCTATTGGTCGACAGGATTACGAAGAGCCTGGAACTGTCTAGGAAACTGCTCCCATAAATGTATAAAGATTTGGTCGTGCAAATTGTAATTTATGCTAAACAGTTAACTTGAGCTCTGAAGAATTAGTTACTGCCTAGGGTTGGCTACCTTTGGAACGTAATTTGATCGACAGAATACTGCATACATTATCAGATTCGTTATTTTGAGGGTTCGAGAAGAAGACATAAGACAACACGTGACTGATTCGAGTTCTTGAAAGACCTAAATAGAGAAATTTGTTTGCATCCATTTGATATTATTTGTTGACTTACTCTTAGAGGTATGATTGATCGTTCGTTGACTTTCGTTTCATGATTCACCTTTCGTTGAAGTGTATGCAAACCATTGTAGTATATACAATACCGTTCATTGAATCATGTTTGCAATTCCGATAGCTTAACATATTATAGGAGGTTGTAAATTTATGATAGACCTTGAGGTGGTATGAGAGAGGGAAGGAATTATTACGTAAACCGGAGGAGCCGTGATCGGAAATCGGAGAAATACCGATAAATGGACTTACGAGATAGTGTATATATACAAGTTTGTGCAAGACATAGAGAGTAGAAAACAACTAGAGATTCCGCTCTAGAGCTCCAGAAAAATGCTTCAACTTCTCTCCTTAGAGAATAAGTACAAGGTGTAAGCTTTCTCTTGAACCGAGTCGAAGTCCTATATATTAGAGACCTTCTGTTGAATTTTGACCGACGTTACGTGATTCGATTTAGTGACATAACCGTTCATTTTACTCATAGCTGATGTAGGAGCTTAACAGTCTCGTAGATGTATACTTATTAGTCAATAGGCTATATATCTTTCTCTCTTTCTCTCTCTCTCTCTCTCTATAAAGTGGGATACTATATCTTTAAATAGTATTTCTCGTGATTAGTCAGTGATGTACCATAGGGATCATTATACTCAATTTGGACATCCCGAGATAACGACTAGTCCAGATTAGAGATAGCGCTCGGTCCAAGATAGGGCTGACTCGCCTATCTATGCTTAAACCGGACAAATGATCCGAGTTCTTATCTTTTACAACCTAATCAAGGTTGCAATTGCGTCCTCGATCATCTGGAAATGAGCGCTCGGGACTGCATATTGGTCCACACATTTCAACACCTTCGTTAAACTCATATTCTTCATTTGCCATAGCCAGCTCATGTTCAAAAGGTTGTACAAGGAGCTTCATAAGGAGCTAGTTGCTAGTCACAGAAAATCTTTTTCTGCTCGTTGGAAGAATGACTTCGAGAAAAATCGAGCCAGACTCGTGTACTCGAAGTTGCAACTAATCAAATCAAGAAAACCTTACGGAGAAGTTGAAGCACAAATCAAGGCTCTCGAAAGTTGGAAGCTCGAATATCCTCCCTTGAATACAGATGCAGCTCGTGAGCTTATTGAATTAGATGACGATATTGCCAACTTGGAGAACGTGGTCACATTTTTGAGAAATCAAAGGGTATACAATGACCTTCTTGAAAGGTATAATCCTGGTTTGACCTTGTCACAGGAGGATAACGTGAGAAGAACCGCTAATATGGTCGGATTGGCCGTACCTGAGAAATGAAATAAATAGAAGAAACGATTTCCGTTATTGAACAATCGGATTCACTTACAGGAACCTCTAGTTCTGTTTCAGAACTAGTATTAGGCCAAAAAAAGAAACTCATATCCTAGTACATAACAAGTGAAGCTCAACTATATATAACCTCTGTATGCTATTTTCTTCACTGGCCCGGGAGTGACGGCCTCAGAATCAAGGGATCTTTTCGAATTTCGATTCTTTGTCATGACCCCTAACTCTTTCTGTTTTATGTGACAGTTCTCAGCATAGAACTTCTTCAAGCTGTCAATGAGGAGGACATCATCGTAATGTCTGAAATTGAATAGGTCTGCAGTGATCGTATTGAAGTAGACCATGTCGTTTTCTTCCGTGAACAGTAGAGGAAGAACAGAATTCAAGTATCTGTAGCTTGATTCGAAATTGTAGTTGTAGCTATCCATTAAGTACAGAATCGCCAATGCAAATAATAGCCCATTGGAATGATGCTGGTGTCCAAAATGTTCCGACACAAATACCACGCCGACGGACGAGTTAACATTCTTGATTAGTTTCAATAAACGGTTAGTCTTGAAAAGCAGCTTTAGTGGCATTCCATTCATAGTCGGTGAGTCAAAAGTCAATTTTGCATTTTCAAAGTTCAGGTTGATATAGTACTTGACCTCATCGTTGTAATCATAAAAAAAGGCCAAGTAGTTCTGAAGAACTTTGTTGTAACGACAATGAAATCCTTTATAAGCAGGGTCGGAAGCTAAAGTATCTGGGTCGAAGTTCAATGCGATGATATCGCTAGAAAGTACAGGTTGTTGCAAGTCAAGAAACCGAAGAAACCGTGTTGTGGAGCCACAGTTCACCACCACTTTAACATTATTCTTGTTGATAAAATCCAAATCGGTCAAAATTCCATAAGTTCCGAGAAATACCTCAGGAGCTAACTGGGCCAGCTGAGCGATATTAACCACCATTAACAATGAAGAACTTGGAGCTATGCAATAGAGTATGGTGTACGGGTGTAATATATTGGGTGCAAATCCAGAGGTGGGATTGATAAGCTAGTCTGAAAGAGTGTAGGGAAAACCGTTCGAAGAAAGCTGATTCGCCACAAGCCAGATTCCAGAAAATTAAATGACAAAAATCGATAAAACAGCACGATATATAGGTAGAAACCCAATGCACGCTATACAAGCAGAAACCCCACTACGAGCCAATGCCGTGGGACTTCCAAGATTATATATTCTTTGCTTATGTAAGAAGTGCTTATTTGCAGTAGGGAACTGAGGGCTGCTTCCAGGCCGGAACACTCATATGTGCAAACTGCTGGTACCCCAGCAATTGAGGAGCCTATGTGAAGGTCGTGTAATGCTCGGGACTGTATTTGAGGCAATGCGCTTATGCGGGTTCTCATCTACTTCCCGCTACTCGATACAGTTCCTATCCTGCAATTTATTGTTCCCCGATCTCTTTAAGCGGGACTGCCGCCTCAACATTTTCCGCTTCTAGTTTAAGATAAGTTAGCTTTTGATAGGTGGAAATTCTCTTGTCTGCAGTTTCCGATTATGTTCCGAGGCCAATAACCATATTATTGAGCAGTCGTTCCATTACCATAAAATTACTGTAGACCCACAGTGCTTGCTATTACGTGTTGCACAGGTCATCTGACACCATACGATCACTGCTCATTAAATTATAAAGATGTTCTCTGTTTTCCGCCAAATTGCAATCAGAAACTCGAAAGTAGCCGTACCGGTGCTATTGAGTTCTGCTGTACTTTTTGGGCCCAAGGCTTATGTACGTAATGACGCTATTTTACGTACTCAACCACAACAATATTACAAGCCTCAAGCTAGCCAAGCTGAAGTTCATACTTCGAGGTTCAATGGAAAGCTTGAGTATAGTGAGTTGTGTCTAGGGTCGATAACAGGCTTATTCTTAGGTGTTGTTGTGGGTAAATTGTCAAGTTTGTTGGTCTTTGTTTCTGTATCAACATATTTGCTTTTCCAATTTTTAGAGAACAGAGGAATGATTTCTATTCCGTGGACGTCTATTCTCAACATAGGAAACCGCAAATGGGACGTGAAGCAGCTCTTCTTTGACAAGCCGAGCTTCAAGATCTCATTAGTATCTTCGTTTTTGATAGCTGCCTACAATGTCTAGTTGTGGTACAATGTGGTGTCACATTGAAATCCTCCTTCGTCACTGACGAACGACGGTTTGAAAAAAAATCCCAAATTTCGTATATACGCAACATTATGAAACATGTAACAATATCTTAGAGTTCATGATATCAAACCATTGTTGGCATCTTAGTCATTACATCGAAAGATCCAGTACCAATAGATGATAGCTTACCCAAAACAATTGTAGCAGATGGAGACTCCAAGTCCTCTGTGTCTCCGTCCAAAACGGCCTTGGTCAAGAATTGACAAGTTGTCTCGTACGACATCTTCTTGAATGCAGAAGTGGAAGAGTCAATGCCCTGTCTGTTGAAAGCAAGATAAGTACCTTCTCTGGTCATCATATCGGCGATCAAGTCCAAGTGACGACTTGAGACAGAAATGGCATAGGTGGAGAAAACGTTATTGATCTCATTGACAATAGTGTTTCTGGCTGCTTCCACACCATATGTTCTCAAAACAGCACTGATATCGTTGGAACGGATTCCATTGACATCAATGAAGTCATCTTGCTCCCACATGGCCTTGAAGTTCACACCTTCGGTGGTCAAGAGTCTCTTTTCTCCGTCAGGCTGTGGACGGAGACATCTACCGATGTTCTTGATTTCTCTGACAACAACTTCACGGCACAAATCTTCAATAATGTTCACCATCAACAACTTCTGCACGTCTCCAAGAAGCTCAATCTCGAATTCGCACCACTCACCGTTTTCATCATCAAAGTCGTACTTCTTGATGAAGTGATGCGATGAGATCACGTCTGCCTGTCTATCCTTAGCGGATTTCGACAAAGGTTTAGGTTGCTTTTGTGCTTTCTCCTTCGCCTCATCGAGGACCATATTGTCGTCATCTTCGGAATCCGCTTCGGATTCTTCAGAATCAGAATCATCTTCCATTTCCTCGTCTGAAGTCTGCTCGGCCTTCTCCATGCTCTCCATCTCCTCTTCATCTGGTTCATCGTAAGAAACAGCTTGCCTAGTGTTGGACTTCAATTTGTCGTCGGAAGCATCGCCGTCATCAGCACCTTCGCTTTCCAAGCTCTTGTTAATAGGCACAGCAGCATCAGTCTGAGCCTTGGGAAGAGCCGTTCCTATCGTAGGCATGTTCTCAGATCTGGTCTGTTTCTTGGTTTCCTTGGTTATAGCATTCTCCAACTTGCCCAAGAATTTGGTAGCAATAGAATTTTGCAATTGTTCTTGATAAATATCGTACTCTTCCTCATATTCGCTTTTGGTGTAGAAGTCAAGCTTGACCTTGTAAGATCTGTACGAAGATGAGGTTCCTTCTTCGATACCTGTAGTTTCAGTAACAGTAACTTTGTCAATGAACTCACTCAAACGGACCTTGGCCACAGACTTACAGAAGGAGTCAGCCATAGTGTCGCTAACGTCTTCCAAAATAGGCAAGGACATCTGAGGAGTCTTGATGGATGCGGAAGCAGTCATAATAATTTCCCTCATTCTTGGGATACCCAAAGTCACGTTCGCAGCACCGTGTCCAGCAAAATGGAAAGTGTTCAACGTCATCTGTGTGGAAGGTTCACCAATAGACTGCGCAGCAACGATACCAACAGACTCTCCTGGGTTAATCAACGACCTCATGTACTTCAACTGCATCAATGCACGGAACTTTCTTTCACTGATTCCGTCACTCAGATGCTTGGTGAACAAGTTAGGATACTTCTTGACAAAGTCATCTAGTTTGTCCTGAAAGTTCTCGGAGACGGATCCCAAATATTTTGCTGGGTTGTAAACTGACAAAACTGGATCGTATTTAACACTCTGTTCATAGTGGGGTAAGTCCTTCTGCTTCCTGTAGTTCTTGCGAACCTTCTTGGAATAAGACAATGCAGACTCAGTATCCAAATGCTCAGTCAAGTCACCTGGATTGTACTTAGACAACAAGGCATCGTAGTTTTCAAGACAGAACTTGAACTGATTCATGTGCGACTGCTTGGTGGTGTCGACGGCATCGCCACCATACAAGAATTGGAGCAAGGAACCATCACCATCTCTCACAGAGTTGTCGTACGAGACGTGGATACCTTCTAGCTGCTTGGTCAAACAACGCTGCAAGTAACCGGATCTAGAAGTCTTGACAGCAGTATCAATCAAACCTTCTCTACCAGCCATGCAATGGAAGTAGTATTCTTGTGGTCTAATACCAGAATAGAATCGACCCTTGATGTATCCACCAGCACGAGCATCTGTTTCGAAAGGCTTGAACGATGGCAAAGTCTTTCCACTAACCATGACAGGGACTCTTCTACCTTCCAAAGCCTGCTGTCCCAAAAGACACATAATCTGAGAAACATTCACCGCCGAACCCTTAGCACCAGAAAGAGCCATAGCTTGCATACTGTTGTAAGGGAATCTCTTCATGGTTCCGTCTGGAACACACTTATTCACCACCTTAGAAGTGATGGCGTTGACCTTGGATTGAGTAATGGCATCCAAGATTCCGAGCTTGTTGTCATCTCTCAAGATTTCTTCTAAACGTCTTAACAACTCCTTGTCGTTGTTAGGGGTGTCAGACTCCAAGTTGGTTACCTCGCATGCTGCGGATCTTCCAACGTCCACCGACTGCTTCAAGATTTCCTTTCTCCAGGAATTACCATCGTCAGTCAATCTCAAGTCATCCATACCACAAGTGAAGGCAGTCATCATGATGTAGTTGGTAAAAAGTCTACCCAACACAGACAATGCCTTACTGGCGGTGTCTGGGCCGTAAACTTCATGCAAAGAGTGGACAATACCGTACTGTGAAGCACCGTATTGAGACTTATCCAAGATGCCGCACAACAACTCACCATCTTTAAATAAGACCTCATTCTCCTGAGAGCCCTTTCCCCAGTAGTCGTTCTTCACCTTGTTCTTCGATACCAAGTTGATACCTGGAACATCGCGTGGCTTGATGTTCAACAAGATGGTGGTTATAACCTGCTTTCCTGTCCACATTGGCTGAGGCTTGAAGATAGCTGGAGGAACAGTGAGAATTCTGTTGGCACCATTCGTGTGACCGTCCTCTGGTCTGATACAACCGTAAATCAACTGCTGGTACGTATCTCTCGTGAAGAAAGTGTCCTTGCTTGTTAACCAAACACCGGCAGAAATATGGTCCTGAATCAATCCTCTCAATGGTGATCCAGAAGTTGGAGTCAAATACTGAGAGTCGGTGTTGGCCAAATGAAGTGCCTCGGCTTTAGCATTCTCATTCTGCGGAAAGTGCATGTTCATCTCATCACCATCGAAATCGGCGTTGTAAGCACCAGTGTTAGCGTAATGCAATCTTAAAGTCTTCTCACCTGGCAACACTCTAACTTTATGGCCCATCATAGAGGCTTTATGCAAAGTGGGCTGACGGTTCATGATCACAACATCCTTGTTTTTGATATGTCTGTAAACCTTCTTGTTGATGACATCAGCGCCATTGGAAGGAGTCATTAATTGGTTAGCGACAGCTTTACGCTGCTCCAAAGTCATTCCAATCAAAGACACCATAGATCCGTCTTCATTCTGCACCTGGATAGCACCTGGCCACTTATCTGGACCATTAATGACCGCTTGTCTCAATTCAGAAACGTTGTAGGCTGTGACCGGTTCTGGGTAAGTCAATTTCAGAGCAAAGACCGGAGGCACACCAATCTCATTAGTTTCCAAGTTAGGATCTGGAGAAATGACGGAACGGGCGGCATAGTTGACCCTCTTACCCATCATGTGCTTACGGAATAAACCCTCTTTTTTTTCCAATGCCTGCTTGATACCGGGGTTAGGGGCCTTACCGGCTGGAGCGTTCTGGTTTTTTGTGGAATCAATAAAGGCATTGACATCGTTTTGTATAGTAACGAAGGCATTCATCAATCTGTTGAACAAAATCTTTCTGTCCTCGACGCTTGCCGCTTTCTCTTTTGAGAACATTCCTGAAATCTGGTCATTCAAGTCTCTGATCATGAGCGAAGTCTTCAAGATACTGGACAAGAGCTCGTTTTGAGCATTCTCATGAATCTCATCGCCTAACTTGGAAGGAAGTCTGAATCTAGTGGCAGGCACAATTAATGCTTGGATGAAGAACATATCTGCATTCACGGTGGCAGTGCTGCTCGGTCTGGAGTGAAAAAGCTTCTGCATCACGTCCTGCTCGTTGTTGAAAACATTTCTCAACACGTTTCTGACTTCTGTCGACAAAACATATTTGGAGACCGATTTCAGATTGATGCTTGAAACGCTCTCCGTAGGGTTTGAAGATTGGCTGGAGGAAGGTCTCTTGAGAACATCGGGACGAGTCAAGCCCTTCACTCTGTTGTTGGAGATTTGCTTCTCTCTCAATGGATTTTCGAAAATCTTGACGTAACCATCCTTGCGGTAAGTTGGCGAATACATACCACAGTTATCACACTTTGGTCTGGCGAGAATTCTCTTGTAGAAGTCTTGGATGATGTTCTTTCTCTCTTCACCCACCGTTTCAGTGATGAGACCGTTCTCTGAGGTTCTGCCCTCGCTCAATGCAGTGGAAATAGCGAGGTTGACAAAGTCCTCTCGCCTTTGCTTGATTTTCTTCTTAGCCTCTGGATCGAGACTACTGGAAGAAGAGTCTTCTTCGTCATCGTCACCCGAGTTTCCATCTTTAGCAAACGAAGTCTCCAACTCCTGGCACTCCAAGAGTAAACCAAACTGAACCAATTTAAGTTTACAGATATATTTGTGGACCTCCATCTCAGCCAACTTTAAGTGGTGGCAGTAGAGACATGAGGATCTCAAGAAAATGTACAACTGGTTGAAAAAAAGTGGGTTGTACACTGGTACGGGCAATTCGATATGACCCTGGTGACCCGGACAGAACTTCTCATCCAAACCACATGTGGTACATAAATTTCTGAGGAAAGCACCCAAAGCCAAATCATAAAGACCGTTGTTCACCGCATGACCCAAATTATCAAACACAATGGGATTGGTAATCTGTTTTGCCGACAACTTTCTAATTTCATCGGTAGATAACACACCGAAATCCACCGATGTGATTTCCGAACCAACAGGCTTGGAGATATCCATTGTGATCAAATGGCCAGGCCTGTGTGAATAAGATTTCGGAGGTTTTTGGAGAGGTTTTTTCGACTGATGAGATGCGCACTAGAAAAAGTCATCTCATACACGTGACGTAGTAACATGCAGTCACTGTTTGAACTTGAATTAAAGCGCTGGGTTTGAATTGTATAAGATAGGGCTATTTATTTTTTTTTTTTTTTTTTTTTAATTAGAGTCTGGAACAATAATATAGACACAGAAGATCGATAATGCATGAAGGGAATGGGCAATCAGATGGGCTGCCTTGGCGATCAACAATGTGACTAATCAAGTTCTCATGAAATATTCCCTTCAGGAAGAATTACAGTTTGAAATACGATAATAATGTTCTAGATTATAAGTCCAAAGGTACACCCAGGAAATTAGTGCAACTAACCAAACTGCATTATTGTCTTTTGGGAGGTTCTCTTAGCTGTCGAATGTCCTGTGTGAGTACTTCAGTTTTCTAGTAGTGATATTCAGCTAATAGACATTTCATCAACCGTATTAAAAGAAATGATAGCAGGTATCCACATTCTCATGGAATTCTTAGGGATTTCGATTTTTGCAGTCAGTTATTGCACTTTATCAAAAATGATGCTATTCTCACTCATTCTACTTTCTGTGTTTCGCAGAATTTCGAATTTTCACAAATACAATGTAAACTCCAAACAATTCAAAAAATCCCGATGCAATCCCAAGGTTCCGAAATTTGTCTCCAGGATAATGATGGCAAAACCGCAAATCTAATTGATTACTACATCCTTGCATGGAACTCAAGAGACACATCTTTTTGCAACACTAGCTTGACTGTATCAAGACAGGTCAATGAGATGATAAGAAACGAATTGATGTCAAACACAACAGAAGATCCAGACTTCGTTCAGGAACTTAATAGTCTTCACGCGCATGTCAACATACTTTTAGACTCGGAAATGGAAGGATACAAATTTCACAACTCGGACTTCTGTCTTGCTCCAGAACATCAGAACGTGCTCGTCAAGATGAGAAAGAGAGAGTTGCTTCGAAGGGACAAGGCAGAAGCACGGCATTGGATACAGCACATCAATGCCGTGCGAAGAAACCAGGTTTGAAAGCCTTTGACTAATTCTAGTGTACTATTGTCTGTACTTTTTAATCTATTTCACTCCCCACGATAAGTTATCGTAGCCAAACAACCATGGACCGACAGTATGACGCACAAAAATCATCGAAAGTCCCACGACTAGTTGAACACCCATAATAAGGAGACACAACACGTCTTCTCTCATTGGTCCGAACCACACCAAAGTCAAGTTGATGATAGTAAGATTGGAAAAATCTGTAATTTTATTCTTTTCATTCCTCTTCACGGCAATTAATTTGAAGGACGCTAAAAGCGAGATGAGCTTCCCACCAAGATTGTATTCAGCCTTTAATTGGCCAAAGCTTGGGTACATTAGTCCGTCCTCGAGATTGAAACGGGGTAACCTGTGTCTCGGACATGGAACGATGTTGAACAACTGAGGCACCGAGTAGACAAAGTTGACGACTTGGGGAAGAAAGAAAATAAGCAATGTCTTCGAAAAGTGGCCAAGGATACCTACAATTGCAAACACCATTCCACTGAAGTAACAGTAGGTATCGCCCACGAAAACTTTTGCAGGGTAAAAATTAAACTGGAAGAGGCCGATAGAAACTCCCAAGAACGGGAGAAGAAAGATCGTCGAAAGCATATGAGAGTCGAGTGCTGCTTGAGAAATCGAACCGGCGAATAAGTAGCACAAGTCGTTAACCAAGAAAATAACAGCCAATACAATGGATTGACCGACTTCAAGACCATTGATTCCCGCTAAAATATTAATGGAATTGGGACAGAAAATAGATAATGCCGACATGTACGCGTAGTAGAAAATCCCTAAGTCAAGTAACTTCGGAGCGGAAGTTGTTTCGATGTTGTAGTCGTTTGTCAATGTGTTAAAGCTCAAGCCAGTAACAAAGGTCACCAACGCGTTGATATTATGGAGAAACCAAGAAAAATACTCGATAAACTGCTCTCCATATACATTGTCTGTGACAAATTTTGGAATAACCACAGACGTCACACTGAAATCGACATAGTAAACGATGAGCAAAGGCAAAGATGCCACTGCTGGCAAGAAAAACTTATGCCTCCATCTTATATCGAACAAGTCATCAAAAAAGCCCAACAATATCGTACTTAGCAAACACAAAGAACCGCTAAGGAATTCTCCTAATTTGTTGTGCGGGAACAATCTATTGTTTTCGAGTGACTGATATTGGTCTTGATAAATGGCGGACATGTTTTCATCGTCAGAGAGCGACAGGAAGGAAACCAAGTACTTGAAGAAAACAAATGGAATAATTAGGACAATCAAGATGATGTAGGTGACAGCAGAAACAACACCCATAGATTCTGGAATAGGCTCCACTGGCGGTGGTTTCAGAAGATCTCGACCTTTTAGTCCAACTCTCATAAAACTTTGACCTAATCTGGGAATGAGGTACGTGGTGATTGTATAGCCCAAAACACCGAAGGCAGCAGAGGTCTGTAGGGGATTATTGGACCGAATCATGGCTAGAGCCACGATAGAGGCTGTACCCTTGAGGAGACCCATGATAATGAAGTTCGACAGATGGCTGTCTATATTTGAACTCGATACGCTGTACTAATCTAATATCCTGTATAAAGATCACTATATGTTGAAATGTGTGGACCAAAGTGCAGTCCAGAAGTGCTCATTTCCAGTGAATTATCGAGGATGGAGTTACAACCCTGATTAGGTTGTAAAAGATAAGAACTCGATCAGCAATTGGCTTCGGCAAGAGATAATCGGTTACTTCCTAATCTGAATTGGTCGTTATCTTGACCTGGACCGATCGTTATCTCGGAAGGCCTAATTGAGTATGAATTTCGGCAAAAGTACATCACTGACTAATCACGAGAAATACTATTTAAAGATATAGTATTTCCC
>JAJLRO010000078.1:0-13845 GCA_030566995.1 Sungouiella tsuchiyae
AAAGGAGAAAGATATATAGCTTATTTGACTATTAAGTATACATCTACGAGACTGTTAAGATCCTACATTAGCTATGAGTGAATTGAATGGTTATGTCACTAAGTTGAATCACGTGACGTCGGTCAAAATTCCACAACACATTTCAATAAATCAAAAGTTCGTAGTCAGGTGACTTAATCCTGTATGTTGGTTCGATAAAGTCAAGTTTAGGTTTTCTTGTGGTCGCCTCAACAACAAGATGCCCATCAAATCTTTAGAATCCTTCTTGTTCGAGAGAAAACTTGTCAATACGAGTTCAATTGAAATCCTTCAGAATGCTACTGTCGGGATTGATGTGGAACACTACTTGAGCCGAATCTACACGTTCAAAAAAGAGCAATTCTTGTTCGGTGTGGGTGGGGTTCCTTCTTCTTTGGAAAGTTACATTCAGTCAGACTTGAATGTTTTCAAAGAATTCAACATCCGCCCATTATTTGTTTTACCTGGCTTGCATGTCAATTCAGAAGAAGGTCGATTCACAACAAATGAGTTGTCTCAACAAGAACAACATTTGGAAACAACTTGGAACAAGTTGTACTCCAAGCACTCTAGTCTGAACGGTTCCAACTTTGGGTATCTAAGTGAATCTTTCCGGTTGCACGTCGACCCATTACCCATTCGTCCAATGGTGAATGATTTGGTGAAGTACTTCATCAAGAACGGAATAGATTATTTGATAAGCCCATATGACGCTTCTTTTCAGTTATCATATCTTCTCCAAAATAACCTAATCGATTCTATTTATGGTTCAACTGATGTTCTTCTTACTAAGATTGACAAGTTTATCTTGGGCATGGAGTTTCAATCAAAGGACTTCAGATACGTCGATAAGCAAAAAGTGCTTACCGAATTGAATTTAACTGAGAGGCAGTTCTTCGATATTAGCATCATGGTCGGGTGCTCTCCGCAACCTAAAACTTTTTCAAATCTTCCGCCTTTACCAAAGCCGAACCCATTGTCTTCTTATCAACAGAGTTATTTCAGAATAGCTTTGGACATTTTTTTCCAGTATAGCTCCTATAGTGGAGGTTCCGCGGGAGACTTTTTCGGCTATATCTCAAGTTTGAATGACCCATCCTTGGTTGATTTGTATTTTCGCGGACATGCTGCAATAAAATACATGCCTGTCTTAAATGTTGATGGGTACGCCGGTTTATATTGCAATGAAATGCAAAAGTTGGGATTAGCAGACGAAATTGATTCATCTTCACCTGATGGCCAATCTCGTTTGACGGAGGACGAGAATGAACCTAAGGCGGTGTATAAGGTTCCAACTGAGATTCACAACGTGATTTCGCAGAGGCTCCCTCCTGAAGTTTACTTATACCAATCATTAGGATTGTTACCTTTGAAAATGCTAGAGGCTATTACTTCAGGTACTTTCACAATTCGTCCACCGCTTGAGAGTGGCTTGGGTGAAGGATATAAGAAACTTATCACGTCATCTCATACTATTAATATCTGGGATTTTCAATTCAATTCGGTAACCCAGCTTTTGGCAAGATACTACCAAGTCAAAAAGGTCGAAGTCGTGTACTGGTTCCGTGATGAAAAATTGGTTTTGAATAATCGGCTAGTTCCTCCTGTCAGCACCAGAGTCAAATTCCTCAGGATGCATCTACCAGCTAAGTTTAATTTGAAACAATTCTTTAACGAGTTACCAGAGAGTTTCAGCGAGGCTCCTGGATTTCCAAAACAAACATTCGAAGAAGATTATCTGGACGGCAGTTTGGTCGCTACATCACTTGTTCGGGCCCTATTTTTGCACAATCTAATTGACAGCACGACTAAGGAAGTCCAGGCACCCTTAAAATTACTTCAGCGGTTTTTCAATGCAAATATTGAAATAACTGATGAATCTCTCCGTGAAATCACATTACTTGTTTTGTTGTTAACTTCTGGGAGCTACAATTTATTTTCGATTGATAGGAGCTTTCCAAGTGTGCCGAAAAGCTTTAAGGATCCGAGTTCACAGGAAGAATTATCTCTCGGAGAGACTAAAATGATTGCCCTTGCATCTAGAATATTTTCTTTGCACAGGTTCAACATTCACCCTATCAACTATCAAGGCCCAATTTCAAGAAGCTTGCTCAATTTCAGGAGTCACTTGAAATTTATCCAAGAACTATTGGCTACTTCGATTGAGACTTGCCTTGTGGATATAGTGGCCAGGAATGAAGCTATCAAATTGAGGTATCAATCGAGAGATCTATGGTATGACTTGATTGATCAATTGCCTTTTTATGCGGATTTGAATAACACTTTACTCGGAGTTATTTGTGAGGTGTACTTGGAAAACTGCGTGAAGCAAGAGAAGATCACAAATTCTGTTGATGGTCTGATCAGTGCTGCCAAATCATACTTGTTGGATCATGTTTTGCAAGTCGCGAATCCGTCCTTCAACATCAACCTTAACAGTATCAACAGCGTTACTCCAGAGCAATTTTCTAATGATTTCCTATCGGGAATCAAATTATGGGATAATTTTGTTCTGTTGACGAAGATTGCAGCTGAGATGAATGTCTTTGTAACGGAGACTGATCTTGCTTTCGTGCTTGAAACCAACGACCTTGTTCATCGTTTCTCCAATGTTTAATGCTCTAAATAAACGGAACTTTTGTTCTTTTCGATAATTTCTTGTAGGCATGAGACCAAACTTTCCGAAATACCTGCATGCCTCTCAATTTTATACTCCAACACTCTTAAGAGATGAAAAGAATGTTTCTCAAAAATAGGTGTTTGAGAAGGTTATACTCTGGGCTTCAGGAACCTGTCCGTATTGATTTGTCCGACCAAATCCTTCCAAGGGCTACTGGAGGCGGGCCTTTTGTTGATGTACCGAAATTCGATCCGATTGAGTCGTCAGGAGCTATCATGAGTATACAATTGCCTGAGTCTGGTCACCTCAATATTCGTACTGCTTCCATTGTCGCATTGAACGGAAGGATATACAACCTTGAGGCGGCGGTCAGCTATTTGAAGCCGGGAATGTGGTATCAGTCTGTTCGCCTGAATATACCGGTTTCATTTTTGGTATCCGGCGGAGATCGCAACTACATGTTACTAGATACCCAAAGAGATGAAAAGTGGATTTTCGAAAATTTCGATAGTGTGGTTGCATGGTCGGGACAAGACTTATCAGTATTTCTGCCGCTGTGCAAGGCTTCTGCTTCTTCTTCTGCATTTCACTGTAATGGAAGTGGTACTATTGTGATACAAAGTACTCTGAAACCGTTTAAAGTGAATATTGACCCTGGAGAGAATATTCTCGTCTGTTCTAGTGCCCTTTTGGCTTCTAATGCCCCTTTGGTCAAACAGGTCTGTCTCCAAGATGATCGTCGATTCAGCAAGCTCTGGACGTCCTTGGCACTGTCCATTAAAGCAACGTTTTGTCGTGTATACCGAGGGCTTTCGCATTACGCTTCCAATATTTATGGAATTTCGCCTGCGAAGTTGCCGAACAGTGTGCGGTTGACTAAGTGGAATGTTGGTCATTCCTTGAAGTCTTCTCTATTGCTCGAAAAAATTGCTAATTCCTTAAAGTCATTCCCGCCAGCTCCACTCCGAAAGGGAAATCGCCAGTATTACAAAGTTGAGGGCCCAGCAAAAATTATTGTTGCTGAGCAGCCTTGATGTCGCAAGTCTTAAAATCCTCTAAATAGTTGAGTGTACATTCGCATAATTCTCAAAACTTTCCAACTCCGTGCACTAAATCAATCCAGAGAAGTTATGGAGATTACCACGAAAACAGCACCATCAGATTGGAATTTCTTTGCACGAGGCGCCGCAAATATCCTTTTCAAATATTCTGGAAATAACAACTACTTGAAAAACAAATTATTGAGACTAAGATTGAAAAAGGAGGAGAGCGAATATATTTCAACCTGCCAATTGTATGATTTTATTGAATTGAAATGCAAGCCCCTCTTCCCAAACCAGATCATTGATGTGCATTTAGTTGTTTTAACATCCAAATTTGTTTCTGCATTGGACTCTCAAGATCATGAGTTAATGTTATCGGAACAATATGGTCTTTTGATTCCCAACATTCTCTGTGGTTCTTATGAAAAACAAACTTTATCAAAGTATTGCAGTCTCTACGTTGGCACTTCTCTGACTGAAAAGAATTCGTGCATTGTTGACACCGTGATATTAGAATTGAAGCCGAAATGGCTCTACGAGAACTCGTCTAATTACTGTAGGACGTGTCTGCTAAATCAAGCTAAAGGATATGAGCGACACTTTTGCCCTTTGGATTTCCTTTATCCTGAGACAATTGATGATGGACTAACGGACCTTATGTCAAGGATACCAGCTGTGACCAGGTGTAAAATCGAAGACGACAATGATATACCCTTTTCCAGTTTATTGAGGGTCTTTGTTACACATCCTGGTAACGCGTTTCAGAGGCTCAAGAAGTATCAGGAGGTTGAGAGCGAAAGTGATTTTATTGTGAATGTGAAATCTCAAGACGATGTGCTGGAGAGGCTCTCTTTGATAATGACACTCCGCGATGTCGGTCTCTTTATCAAATGCGAGAAGTTTGACCAATCAAATGATGTTCATAACAGTCAAATCAACAGCACCAACATTGTTTTGATTGATGGGAAGAAATTTCTCCTTACTTCGAACATTTATGACCTTGATTTAAAGTCCAAACTGAAGTACCGCCATTGGATTGAAGTTGAAGAAAAATTGAGAGACGTTTACAACTCCTGTAATCCCGATTGGAGATTTTGTGTGAAAAAAGCTCCTTTAGGTACAACTGATATATAAAGTCAAGTCTAGATCTAATTTACCACACATCCTCTTGGTACTTATTTTGGACCTTGAGAGATCTGACTAGATCAGCGGCTTTTTCCATCAGCAAGTTCCTCTCCTTAGATACAATGTTCACGAATGTTGCTTGAACGTCACGTGCCATTCTAGAAGCATCTCCACAAACATAAATGAAGGCACCCTCCTCCAAAAGAGCATTAATTTCAGAAGATTTAGCAGCGATTTTATCCTGGACGTATACCTTCTTGCCGTTATCCTCTCTGGAAAAGGCGACGTCCATTTCAAACCTATTACCAAGCTTTCGAGCATATTCGGGCCATTCATCCTTGTAGAGATAATCCTCATCTCTATTTCTGCATCCGTAGAAAAGGTTAATTTTTCCGATCTTGGTATTCTCGGAATTCTGCAAAAGTGCAACTCTGTCACGTATGAAAGCTCTCATAGGTGCAATACCTGTACCAGGGCCAACCAAAATTACAGGCGTTGAAGGATTCGATGGCAACTTAAATGTCGACCGTCTGACATGAACAGGAAGCTTATACTTGATGAACTTTCCTTTCGGACCCTCCAAATTATAAGTGGCGAAAGTCTTATCATTCGATTTGTTCTGCTGAGCCTCAATGTACTTCAACAAGTTGGTAGCAACTCCAGTGACGGTGTGCCCAGCATGTTCTTCGGCTTCCACAACAGCAGTTACATGAATGGAAGTCTTTTCTGATAACGACGAGGAAGAAATGGAGTAGTATCTTGGTTGCAAACTGGCAATGAGTTCGATCAAGAAAACAAAAGGCACAGAATCCCAAGAAACTCCGTCTGAAATCTTCAAAAGCGCGTCAGCCAAGTTCAAGTAATTGGCAGAAATTTTCTCAGCAAACGCTGATTTGTCACCCCCTAATTTCAAACATGAGTCTTTGGCTTCCGTGGTGGGAGCAAATTGAGCAATGCTTGCCAAAGTTTGTCTTGAAATTGGTCCAGAAATTTCCATATGATGTCTGATAGTTGCAACATAAGTTATTGGCGTTGGAAATGGAATATGCATAGTTGAGTCCAATTTCTTCAAGGAAAATACTTTGTCTGCTTTCAGCTTGAGACCAAAACACTCCAAAAACTGATCCACATTTTCATCTGAGTTAGATGGCCATATGGCAAGATGGTCACCGGTGGAATATCTCAAGTTGCACTCGGAAATATCAAATTCAGTGTGGACACAAGACCGATTTTTTGAGTTGAATAGCTCTTTGCTATTAGAGATTTTTGCCAAATAAGGATGCGTGTGATCAAAGGGACCTTTCGTTAGGCTACCTTCCATACTGACGTAAGCCTTATTTGGTTCACCTCCAGACACTTGAGCGTCACTAGCAGACAATTCATCTTCTTCGATCAACTTAAAAGATGGTTCGTAAACCAGTTCGTGCTCTTCAAAATTCAAGTTATTCTTTAAGGAATCGAAGCACGTCTCTTTCCACGACAAGAAATCTTCATCCATACTTCCAACACCATCATCACCTTGTCCATATGGTGCAAAACGCTCGGCACCTAGCTCCTCAAGTTTGTCGTTCAACTTTTTACCCATTGCATTGTAGAATTCGTAAGTGGAATTGCCCAATCCGAAAACGGTATACTTCATATTGGCCATCTGATCAGCATCATTATCTAACCAGTTGAAAAATTCGACTGAATTATCAGTTGGCTCACCTTCTCCATAAGTTGCAATCATAAAAAAAAGGAGCGCCTCTGGATTCAAATCTTGTAAGGTGTCATAATCATAGTCCGCCAAGTCAGCGATCAAAACAGACAAACCGAACTTCGCATGTAAATCTTTCCCGAATTTGTTAGCGTAATCCTCTGCTGTTCCTGTTTGTGATCCGAAAAACACAACAGCATTCTTCTTATTCTTGTTTAGAGTTTTAGCAAGGTCCCGATCATTATCCTCTCCTCCTGCTGCCACGAACCCAGCAGAAGCAGCGCTGCTTTGTCCGAAGTAGTCCTTACCAAAGTAGAATGCTACTGCAATAGCCAAGATCGTGATGATTGAGATGTCCAAAGTATCTAAAACCATTTCCTATTCAGAATTATAAATTAAAACCAGAAGTGCGAACGGACGTTGTTATATGGTGCTACCTCCAGGAATCCCGCTTTTCCGAAGGAATCGTGTTTTCCGCTCGGTTTCGCTTACGAGACAGGACAGCTTAGCTTTCCGTTCCTTTGTTTTCCAACATCAACATATAAAAGGGGGCTAGAACCTAATGCGTTATTGGGATGACATCGAATAGAATGGGACACCAGCCCGATATTGCTCGTCAAAGCATCTCAATAAACACATCATGGTATCCTCAGACGATCAATATCTCACATGGCCCCCCCGCGCTTGCATGTGCGCACTTTCTCGTTAATGGGGACAACATTCAAATTCCGTTCGTCATACTTAAAATTTGTCAAGTGGGGCATCATTCAAATTTCGTTCTTCATTACTTAAAAATTCGCTCTTATGAAACCTAAATCATGAATATAGAAACAAAGGTATTTTCATCGTACCACCTACCATGTTACCCCCTTGTGAGTGTTCCAGAAAGTGACGCATCCGGGAAACATCGCTGAACACTTGCAAGACATTTCAATTGCATCTCTTCTTGGTCAAACAAATTTTTCAAGAACATCAATATGGAATTGGGCTCTATTTCCCTTAATGTAGCCTTTCCCAAACAAAAATCGACTTGTGAATTTCGTTTTCCCGCCCCAGCAATAATTTTCGCAATGTATTCTCTCCTGACCAATTCCGAAAGTATATCCTGAGTACTCTTATTTAGGTTAGCCACAACTGAACTGAGTTTCTCAGAAAGACCGAATTCATTCAAAGCATCGGATAAGTCAGATTCTCTCATCCTATTCTCATTAATAACAATCAAAGATACAATCAACATGATAACACCTCCCAATATCGTTTCGGGGGTATTCACAATAATCTCGCGTCTTTTATGGCTGGCGAGAAGATGGAACGAACCATTAAGATCACCGTTTGATTGCCTCACCCTGACGTCTTCTCCCTTTAAAAGTTGATCCAAAACATTCCTGGATGACAGTTGAAGATAGCTCTTGACGACAATCTCATTCCCCGACAAAAATATTGTGATTCCGAATAGCCTCTCACATTCCTTTTTAAGAACATTAATCCATGGAATTATATTACCTTTCAAATTGTGTCGATGAAGGATTGGCGATAAATGGTCCTTCCGAATCTTTTGATTACGCGCGTACCTTGTAAGAACCAATCGAAGTAGATTCAGATGAACACCTGTATCTGCAGCAATCCCAGTACTAGACCGTTCTTCTGGTGAGACCTGTTCGTCCTGATAATCGTCATCATCGAGCACCAGATGTGATCGTTTGGGCATCCTTAATCTTCGGAACGTATTTCGCGCTTCTAGATGAGTGGGTTCGATAGTAAATCCTGTACTTGCCAGTGATGTCCTAGTAGACTCGATCTGCTGCCTTAGCATGGTAGGAAAAAAAAAATAAGCGAAATCATGGGGACAACAATGCCAATCTGTTTTGTTTGCTTGATTATTTGATTGAATGTTTCAGATTCGAAGCGGCTCTACTTTCTGAGATCCTCCAACGAGGAATACCTTCCAAACACACAAGATACTGCAAAACTTGAATGATACATAGCCGTTGTCGTCGTTCCAAAATCACTGTGATTTATTGGCTCAATTCCTAACCTCGACTGTCAACGTGATGGTTGAATGAATTTTAGCAGTTAACAAGATTATTGAATACAGGACTATGATACGAAGATCAGAAGCAGTGTCCTTGGAAACAACCTAGGCGATATGTCAGCATACGACATACATTTCCAGATCAAACAAAGTAAAACTGCATTCGACTTTGCTAGTGATAGTGCTACACCAGATCTCCGAAATCTCCATTATGACTGTACCACCGACCACCTAAACTGTCCAATATGCCAGCAACCATTCTTGCAACCAATGACAACTCTTTGTGGACATACATTCTGTAAGGGATGTATAGTGGAATGCCTTAATATTGGTTCGACTCTGGAGCTTCGCTCCAAAGTGAAGGGGTTTTGTCCCCTTGATCGAATGCCTATCGACTCAATGAACGCACATGACCTCTTTCCAACACCATTACTAATAACAAATATGGTCGACGATTTGATCGTATATTGCTTAAACAATGAACGTGGATGTTCATGGAAAGGCCATCGGTGGGAAATAGAGAGCCACGTGAAAAATGTTTGCGGTTATACTGGCGTCCGTTGTAATGGAAAAAGAAATAATGTGTCCAGTAGTTCATCGATTGCAATCCAAGATGAAACTGAGGAACTAACAGACCCGGGTGAATCTCAGAGGTGTGAACTATTAGCTGAACGAAGATTCACTGAGAAGTATGATGGGTGTGTGCATCTACTCTATGACTGTCAGTACTGTGGGACTGAAATCACGAGAGTCACTGAAGACGAGCATTTGCTAGAAGAGTGTGATCACAACTACACCACGTGTGATCTATGCAACAGTGACATGATACCATTCAAGTGCATTCAAAAACACGAGGAAAACTGTAAGAGATCAGGAAGACAATTTTGTCCTGCTCGTGAAATAGGTTGTCAGTGGACTGGATGCAATGAGGTCGCTTTGGAAACCCACTTACAGAAAGATAACTGTGTATTCAATCTGTTGTTGCCATTCTTGAAGAGCAATGAGACTCGGTTACTCGAAGTCGAATCTGAAAACAAATACCTACACAAGCAAATCCAGCATATCTTGGACAATATCGTTCAAGGCAGAGTTACGAATTTAGGGTATAGCGAATCGCTAGAAGAAATCGGAACGCTAACAAATGATATAGCGAGGTTACAAGATCAGACTCGCTTGCTACACTTAGATTCCGAGATCGAGAGATTGCGTTCAGAACTCGATGAGAAAATCAATCCATTCGTGGAGCGGAATGCGACTAACATCTCAGAACAGCAAAACATTTTGAATGGCTTAGTGAATGATAATTGTATCATGAAGGACGAAATTAATTTGCAAAGATCGTTGATCAACAGTCTCAGAAAGCAGGTTCAATTTTACTCCTTTCGCAATAGACAGCAGACTCTCTCAGGTATGAGCATGTCTTCTCTGACAATCGAGACTGACGAGGTATCATCACCTTCTAGATCAAGTTCAGAAGAACGAATCAATTTGAAACTATAGAAGAGCATACAAAAATACAGTTTAACTACCACAATGGGTCAATAGAACCCCATCGTTGTCTTTTGCGCCTGTTCCAATAACTGGAGTTACCTGCCTTGTAAACCCATTCTCCTGAATCTGGCTGGGCGGGATCCCCGCCAACATGTTCGAAGAACAATGGGACGTGCGATTCGTTGGAATCTTCCAACTTTTTTCTTCGAATTCTTTGACCCTCCTCAAGTTTCTGTTTGAGCCTTTCAGCTTCTTCAATATCCCCTTTTTCATAAGCACGCAAATCAGGTCTCAAGCGTGAATCATTTCGCGGTAAGTTTCCTTCCTCAATCGATGTTAATTTGTTCAAACTTCCTGCAAATTCAGTGAATCCAAATTTTTTTTCACATTCAAGAAGTAAACTTCCTGCTGTCCAAATTGTTTTCTCTGTTGTCGTAGTCTTCAACGTCATGGATTCGGTCCAATTTCCGGACACTGTGTAAGGCAAAGCTTGCTTCTTCCCATCAAAGGCCCTTATTCTCAAATCTTCAGATCTACCACTAAACATCCCACCTTTTGAGAATTCAACTACTGCCCTTTGACCAGAACTTGACTTAACGGTAATTGTGTCTGAAGGTTCAGTATATTTCTCGCCTGCAATGATATTTTTTAAGACACAAGTTGGCTGAGACCAAGTAAAGACTTCTCCAGTCGCCCGTATTGTCAACTTTACAACTCCCTTAGTGAAAATCTCGGAAGTTTTGCCCCAAAACTTTTGGGAAGGTGCGGGGCTATAAGACAAGGTCCAGTCTTTTGACTCAGCGTACAACGCAAACACTGGAGGTCTGTGTGATACCTTTTCACAGACAAGCCGGAACCCCTTATCTTCCCTAACAAGCTCGAACGTTTCACCAAGCAAAGGGTTGAAAGGCTTGCGGGAATTTCGAATTTTCTTTCTCATAGATGAAAGGTTACTGGTTGCAAATGCGGCGATTCTCAAAATCAACTCTCCCGAATCTTCCGGATACTTCCCTTTCAATGCATTATCAATCAAATCAGAATACTCCAAAAACTCAGCATACCTTTGCAAAATGGTAATCGGTTCATTCATATCAACAGGCATTGACAATGATGAAAGGTCTTTACCAACATTCTTCCGGACGAATGAAAGAAGGCTCGGTGGAACATGATCAGACACGGGTATATCACAGTCTCTTTCTATGTGTTCTATTGGTAACGGGAATAATGTCGAATCAGCATTGTCTTCACCTGTCTCAAGTCTAGACTCATGGAGGGATGCTGTCGGTGCAGGCAACTCCTCGGAATCAACGTCACTTTCAGATGACGACGTTTCAGAGCCTTCTTCTTCCTCCTCCTCTTCCTCATCTGATTTCTTATCCGTCATTGTATCGACAAGCACAACACCGACGTCATCAATATTGTCTTGGGCATCGTAAAACTCATTGTTAGACACGACAGAGGAAATATCATAGCTGCTGTCGCGCATTTCCATAATGCTTCTGACTTGCTCAGTTACGTTTCTCACCTTGTCCTCAAATTGTTCCTTCGTCGTCACTTTGCTGTCACCTAGCAAAGCAACCAAGCCATTATAAACTGCTTCCAAAGCATCCCTGTGATCATTTTCATAGTGAGTTATGTTCTTAGACTCATTCTCAGTCTCAGATTCAATACCATTTGGCTGGTTCCTCTTGACAGCGTTGAACGCGTTTACCCATGACTCAAAATCCTTGTTGTTGAGAGTCTTAAGATCCCAAACTTCCATGCCCGAATCAATAAATATTTCTCTAGTCTTGGAATTGGCACTAATAATCGAATGAATAATAGGCATTTGGCCTCGCAATTTGTTGTCGTTTGTTTTGAAATATGACAATGTTCCGTACTTGAAGTTGAGAATGAAAAAACGCTTCACAAATCCCTGGAGCTTCTTTCTTCTCTTTTTGAGCAAAATGCTCTGCATTAATTCACCATTTTTTGGGCGCATAATATTATTCGATATCTCTTCACCGCCATTATTAGCCGATGCAATCGCATGATTAGCGATTGTTGAATTCGGGTTCATCCTAACTGGCGCTGAGTCATTTCTGCCAACAATCGATGAGCTGAAAAGCACCTTTTTGCTAATAGTCTTTGAGAATGAGTTATCAAAGATGAATGCAAACATTCCACCATTAGTCACTTCAAACTTACCGCGTACTAATTCCCCAGAAACGAGCTTGTAGTAATTCTTGACCAAAGTCAAATCCGAGCTGCTTAAGTTGGAAGAAAATGTAGAGGATCTGGATTTTGTCTTGAAACCATTCAGTTCAGTTATTTTGTGTACGGAAGCAACAGAAGTTGATCTCAATCTAGATTGATGAATAAAAGCAGGCTCCTCGAACACATCGGAGTCGTTGTTGACATCAGCAGACGATATCCTCGGTGCAGATTCTGTCTGGGTGGTATCACTCAAGTCTGCCGTTTCGACATTCACTTGATCATTCCTGCGGTAAATCCCAAAATTTATGGACTTCTTCAAAGGTTTAACTTGCCAAACAATCGAACAGTTGTCTGGAGCACGTACCCACTTCACCAAGAAATCCTTGGAATGAATTTCTAAAGTTTCCATCGAAAACTGCCCGCGATAATGTTCTAAGTTATACCAGAGGAAAGTCGGTTATTTATAAGTTGCAGTCTAGCACATTCACTTTGAAACGTAGTGTATGAATAGAACATACACTAGTATACACAACCTGTCAATGTATTATCGATACCTTACTAAAGGACAGTTTGAGATTCTGTAATGCAGTTAAAAGCTTCTCCGGGAAGCATTGTCCCTAATGAAATCACCGACATTTTGTTTCGGCCACCGAGCGCGAGTGGAAATAATAGTTCATCATGTCTCATACCACGTTGTCATATGCTAAGCACTGTTTCTGTTAAGCGCGGAAAGCGGGGCTATTTTGTTGCTTTTTGCCTCAAACCATTGTGAAGGGAAACTAGGAAAAAACAACCACCTTTCGGTCATAGGATTGCATTATTGGAGATTTGCAAATCGCTTTCCTGAAAAAAATGAAAGAAGTAATAATTCAGAAAAAAGCAAAAAGATGATCACGCCCAGGCTCGAACTGGGGACCTTCTGCGTGTGAAGCAGATGTCGTAACCAACTAGACCACGCGACCTTCTCTTGAATGGAATGCAGTCTAGCTAACATAAGCTCCGCTAAGTACCTAAAATGATTGATCCTACACACGCCTCTAGCAGCTGCAGGAATAAGCAATTTGGAATATTCTGTGACATCTCTCTTCAATGATATTTCAAAAGCGAAAAAAATAAAACTCTTGGATACTTTATTATATGCTGCAGTACAGATAGTCACTAGCTATTGATTAGCGGTGGCAGACATTTATTTTACTTTAATCCCGTTCAAATTTTTCATTGGATATTCCGGATTTTAATTTTTCAATTCCACAATAGGGGTATTTTTGGAATTTCCTCCTGCCTACTGTCCCATTTTGAGGCTAATGCCACCCAAGGCTCCCGGGCTGAACATCTTTACCTCAAGTGTCATGTTTCTGGGTTTATCTGGAAACATCTTAAAATGCCTGAGGTACTCCGTTGTGCGAATGTGATAGTCGGTCGTTACAGTCCCCTTCCATCCGACTCCTTCAATTACCGTCAGCTTGATAAGTATCTTTTTATTGTTCAACGCCTTAACCATGCTCGACGAACTCGATGGGATGCGTATCCTCTGGATCCCTTCCCCGAGTTAGATGAGCCTGAGTTGAAGCGGTGGATACTTTATTATATGCTGCAGTACAGATAGTCACTAGCTGTTGATTAG
>JAJLRO010000079.1:0-12291 GCA_030566995.1 Sungouiella tsuchiyae
TTAAGGAAGGTTTGAACGAGATCGTCAAAGCCAGTGGAGTCAAGTTATCCTTCGACGTGAAGTCGTTGGTTGACCAACCAGCCGTCCACTTTGACCAGACGTGTGTTGGGTGCATCAAAGAGGCCTCGGATGAGCTCTTTGGCGAAGACCAATCTTTGGCTATTATCAGTGGTGCAGGACATGACAGTGGGCTTACAGCAGCTAAGGTTCCTACGGCCATGATATTTATTCCTTCTAAAGATGGAGTTTCGCATAACCCCGAAGAGTATAGCACGCCTCAGCAGGTTGCTGACGGATTTCAAGTGTTGTTGCGTGCGGTTTTGAAATACGATCTGATGAGGACTGAATAGGTTTAAATGGAGGGATAATTGTATGGAAAAGTTGTAGTGTACAACCAATAGGGAATAAGAGCTGGGGAGCTGTCAGTTTCGGCAGCCGTACTTCCTGTTTGATTTCTGATTCGATGTTCCCATGTACTTGTACGCGTTAATTTGGATTGTGTATGCATAAATTTGCAATCGCTATTGTCGCAGATCTGCAAGTAGGTGAGTTGGTAGCACCGGGGCTACACTATGTAGGCTAAATTGCATTTCGACGTTATCTTGGAGGTCTTTCGGGTCTCTCTTACTTTTACCAGGCTGGCTCGGTGTGTGCCAGCGGAAGCTCTTGGAAATCAAATTACTGTTCCAAGTTCGTCACCTTTTACTTCGAATTATTGTATAATTCTTCACGTCTTCTCTTCCAATTAGTTATTTTTTGTCGCCCTATCTCCCTCATTCCCTTCATTCATTCTTTCCTCATTTCCGTTCTCGTTGCTACTCCTGCTGTCTTGCATGGCGAGACGCACTGATAAGCGTGCATTCAACGGCTAGCGCTTCTGGGCCATCAGTCCCGATCTCCATGGAACTAGCTTTCTTTCTTGGTACCTGAAGAAATCGCCATTTGATCACCGTCCCACTACAGCCACCATAGGAAGCAAAATTACTAACGAAATGTGCAACCTTCTCACTTCATTCGCCTCTACTTCCAGTTATTCTCCGAACCCTGCAGGGAAACAGTAACTCTATCATGTTGATCGGTACCTTTTCGGGTCATATTAACCGCGGTCGGCAGGTCCTGTGCCGTCTTTGTTCTTGGCAAAAACCTTTGATAAGGCGTTCCACAGATATAATGGGATTCATGAGCAAATATAAAACATGTAAAAATCAATCGCTATCATAAATATTCAAGGCTCCGATCTGAAATACTTCTGCAATGGCTCGTATTCCCAGTGCCAAGCTCAATGCTAGAAATGTAGACTTGGCGTCCCAGGCCTCCACTTTTGTCTCCGCTGACATGGTCTATGTCATGGTCTGTTCGTTTGGTGTATTTTTGATCACTCCTGCTATCGGCTTATTCTACGGAGGTATCTTGAAGAGAAAGAATATTGTCCAGTTACTCTTCCAGACATACATGGTGACCAGTTGTATCATCATCATCTGGTATTTGATTGGATACTCGTTGGCCAACTCGCCAACCTCCTCCAGTGTCATGATTGGAAATCTTGCTCACGCTGCTCTCTATCAGGAAGAGGCCAAGCCGCTAATCGATGGAGGAACCATTCCCTCAATCGTCGTGTTCTGCTTCAACAGTTTCTTTCCTGTGGCCACTGTCCAAATTTTCTTAGGTGGAATAGGTGAAAGAGGACGTTTTCTCCCTTCGATTTTGGTTGGTTGTATTTGGGTGATCGTAGTGTACTCCCCCATGGCTTACTGGGTGTGGGGTGCCAATGGCTGGTTATTCAATTTGGGTGCATTGGACTTCGCAGGCGGAGGCCCCGTCCACATCGCTTCGGGTGTCGCTTCTCTCTGTTACTCTTGGTACCTTGGTCCTAGGGGCCTGACTGGACACACGGGTAAAATCATCCACTACAGGGGACATTCGTCGACGACCACCTTTGTTGGCGTAACATTGATTTGGGCTGCCTGGTTCATGTTCAATACTGGTACATTACTCGCGGTCAACGTCAGAACATGCTACATTATGGCCAACACAATTATTGCGTCTGCTTTTGCCAGTGCCGCCTACACGTTGGTGGACAAGTTGATTACTGGCAAATACTCGATGACCGCCGCGTGCGAGGGTGTCATTGTGGGGTTGGTGAATATCACCCCTTCCTGTGGCTTTTACTGGCCGTGGGCTGCAGCATTGACTTCAGTTATCAACGCTGTGCTGTGTCGCTTTTTAGGCTCTTTCAACTCGTGG
This sequence comes from Sungouiella tsuchiyae, assembly GCA_030566995.1. NCBI lineage: Eukaryota > Fungi > Ascomycota > Pichiomycetes > Serinales > Metschnikowiaceae > Sungouiella > Sungouiella tsuchiyae. Next base: position 2,245 of record JAJLRO010000079.1, read on the forward strand.
ACCGGAATCGATGACTACAGTGTTTCCTTTATAGTGCACGGTGTGGGAGGAATCATTGCCGACACTTTGACCGGAATCTTTGCTTCCAAGACCGTGGCTGGCCTCGATGGGATCACCGAGATTGACGGAGGCTGGATTAATGGAAACTTCGTCCAGCTTGGCTACCAGATTGCTTCATGGGTATCTATTGTTGCGTGGACCACTGTGTTCACGCTCATTATTTTGTTCTTGGTAGACAAGATCCCAGGTATGCATTTGAGAGCGACCTCTGAGGGCGAGGCCATGGGCATGGATCTCTACGAGATGGCCGAGACTCTCGACGAGTTCGGTAATGACTACGAGGCGTTCTTCCTCGAGTATGCCCCAAAAATCAAGTACATTGTGGACAACTACGAGAAGATGGAGACGATTGAGGGTCGCCCCCCGACAGACTCGTCGTCGGTGGTGGAAGTGAATATTCTGCATAAGGACAAGGCTGTGTAATTGATATATTGATGAAATATACTTCAAGACCGATCGGAGGAGAGATAAATGACGGCTTTATGGAGAATTGGGATAGGATGAAGTAATGAAGTACAGTAGGTTAATGCAGACGATGACGCTGCTTGCTTTTCAGCAGATTCTAGCTATGACCATTGAAATACGAGCCCAAGCCGTTAGCATTCTGCATGATTTGCGGTACTCCGCATTCCGAGTCTACAATAATAGCTGGAGTAAACATTTTGTCTTCGAAGTTTCAGAGCTCAAACTGAAGCATTTACTTAATGAACGGAATGAACGGAATGAAGTTATGAAATACGATCATGTTACATCTCCGGCGACGAAGCAAACCTTAAAAATATCCATGTTTTGGTCTTGCACAGCCTAACCCGGTAACATATCTTCTCGACTTCAAAGTTATCATCGCCGTGTTGCCAAGAGTAGCAATAATGCCCCGCTAACCAAACTCGTAGATATCATGCACACAATGCCAAGCCTCTATAGAGAGATCATAAAATACGGTGTGCGCATGAGGTGCATATTTGGTTGCAAAAGTTGCAACTCTTGCAACTTGACGTGAAGACTTGGAGATGCCAGGTATCGAATATATGCAACCTAGTAAAGAAAGCAGCAAAAGCCGAAATAAAATAGGATAATCCTTTACACCCCAACTGCCTTCTACTTGGCACACCGGCCAATTTCGGCCAGTCGGCGAAAGTGACCTTGTTTTCCCCGACCTGCCTACGCCTACGCGTAGTTGCCAAAAATACTTGGAGCTGAAAACCTGGAGGCTATAAAGGCAGAATAGGGTGGACATTGTGATGGATACCTAATTATATTTGATCAGTTGAAGAGCAAGCTGCAAATGTCTTTGATAATTCTCTACGCCTTCGCAACTGCCCTTCTTGCAGGATTGACCTCCGCCGCAGACAAATTCTACATCTACGCCTCTGCACCAGGCAAGGAAATCGACAAATGGTTGGTGGACACTGGTTCCTTTCAGAGGGGCGAGTTCCAGAGACAGTACTTCTTTCTCACTCTGAACCCCAAAGAGGCTTCCTTTGGCTTTCATGGTGGAGGACAGTATGGGAAATTCCTCTTCAATTCGCAGGCTGATCCATTGGGTATCGACGGTTTGTTGCTCACTGACGTAAACAGTATTACGGCAGAGTGGCCCAATGGAATCATCGAAACTTCGTACGACTTTTATGCCTGCAACAGCATGGACACCCGAGTCCCCACTGATCAGTGGATTATTTACGGAAAGTGGAAAGAAGGCGCTTCTTTGGATGGTGAAGCATCCAGCGTTGTTCCCTCCGAGACATTCAGTAATTCAAAGATTCCTAGAGTTTCAGATGGTACTTCAACAGATGTTGGCTCTACGGGTAGGATCAGTGGTCCGTCAGATGTTGTTGTTTCTGTTCCAACCGATGAAACGGCTCAAGTCAATAGTCCAGTGACAGATGTTACCATGCAAGTCGATACAAACACTGCCGCCAAACCAAACACTGACGCTTCTACCACTGAAAATGAAGCAAACAGTGGGGTGATCGACACCCTGACTGAAATTTCATCAGCCATCTCAGGACCGGCACTATTTGTCAGAGAGTCACCTCCTGCCTACGGCATCTACTTCGATAAGTGTATCCCAATCGTCCTCCACACTCTTACAAATCTTACGGACTTGGAACCCTCGTGTACGGACCCTGGCTGCAGTTCTGACGAGTCCAAATGTCTGACAATTTGCAAGCCTTGTTCAGAGGGTATATGTGCAGCTGTGTGCTCTTATACTACTATTTGTGAGAAGCCAAACTCTCCAAGTCCTGGCACACCCACTCCAATTCCAAACTCTCCAAGTCCAAAGTCTCCTACACCAATTCCCAACACCCCTAGTCCCTCCGTTGAGATCATTCCTGGATGTCCGACATGTGTACAGACTGTTAATGATTATGTCTTCACATGTCCGTCTTCTACTACAATCACCATCTCCACGTGTCCAAATGTAAATATTTGCTCAGCGACGGTTCTTCTGTTGCCTCCAGGAACTCATTCGATCACTGGTCGCGCCGTTGTTCCTGCCACTTCCGGATCAATAACGGTGACCAGATCTGCATCCGGAACAGACGCCACTAAAACTACTGTGAAAACATCATCTCGCTCCTCTAACCCGCCAGCTACTGGTTCCTTGACAACTTTCAACGGTGCGGCCAGAGAAAGTGTATTAATGGGCTCTCTCTTGGGGTTACTGATGTTCTGTGCTATGCTCTTCTAGATAAATCTACGGTTTCTAGCAAGAGTTGATCTCAAGATTATATGTCTGCACACATCTCATTACATGCTATCACAATACAAGTAAATCACTACCGGGGTGTAGCAAGAAGAATACTACTTCATGATTAGCCTGCATCGACACCTCACTAGGCAAAATGTCAGATCAGAACTCTCAGTCTCAGGGCCTCATGTCAAATGCTAAGCAAAAAGCGGGTACCGCACATAGCGTTGCGTTGTCATTCCTTCACACGTAGAAATTGAATGACGATACCAACTGTAATCATCTAGCATCATCTACGAAAATGGCATTGCATTGAAGAAGATGTCTACTTGAGGTTCGTCAAACAGTACTTCATATCTTCAAGATCTTCATGAGCCTTAAGTTGCTTTCTCGTGCAGTCGCCAATAGTTACCGTCCATCAATTTTAATTCGCCGCCGCATTCAATTCTTTTCGATTGCAAGCATAGCCTTCGAGAAAATCACTTGGTTGCTCACAATTTCATGCTGTACTGATTAAACTGGCAATATGAAGAAACTGAAATGCCAAGAGATAGGCCAGTTAATCTCGGAATAATAAGAAATGAGTGTACTTACATTAGGATCGTGTAAATGATGCTTTCACTGGGAGTATTTGCTGGCTATGATTCAACTAGCTCCTGGTTACCCGTTGTAAAGAAGGTCACAGGTGAGTGGGTTATTCCAGTGTAAAGGAGAGCATTTATTAATGGCGTTAGCGGTTCGTTCTCTTTGGTGCATGCTAACAATCCAATGGAATCCAAGAAGGTGAATGGGCTGTTAGTCTAAGGCTCTGCTCTGCTTCATTGTAATCGTTCCGATACGAAACGAATGATATCAAGTGTTCATATCAAGAATTTCTCTTGCTAATCACAAGAAACATTAGAAAGTGTGCAGTATTACAATGCTTCCGCTTGATATGCAGTGACGACATCAGTAGGACCCTCTCATAAAGCCTCAACAGCTCTTTCTCATCCCTTTTTCGCTCTTGTACTTTTATTTTACCGCTCTATTGTATAAGTATTGACCAACTGAGTAGTGAGACCCTGTAACAGATTGTACCCAAATCAGTGTCGTTTGATTTTTATGTTCCTTATTTCTTCTCCTTTTGGACTTTCCCGACAACGCTTTCATCCAATTCCGAGCCGATTCCGACCCGATTCCGACCCGATCCCGGCCCGCTACCGTCGCCTTCTTCCGTTTGCGACCTCCTTGGGGGCCCGTTTACCGCGGCCCTGCTGGGACACCGCTGTAGAAAGCCTCAACTACGTAAGGGATCCTCATCCCAAGCTTTGTAGCAATAACTACAATTTCGGTATTAACTCTACGAACCCCTAACTACCCCTTCCTTTTTTTGCCATATGCACCACCGGCATATAAGTTTTCAGTTCCGGATATTGCGGGATCGAGTACATTAGATAATGTGAATATTCATACTGCACACTATGTGCTGGTGGTGTTCTCTTTTGCTTTTGCGAGGTAAGTTTCCTTGTATTCGCTGAACTCGGCAGCATTTGGTAGCGCTTGTTTCCAATGCTTTTCAATATCACTCTCTTCTGACACACTGCAGATAAAGTGGGACAACCAGGTCATTATTCTTTCGCTAAAGCGTTTATATTTATTGTGAGCGAGCATCGGATTATGATTGAGGGAGAAAATCCGGGGTACAGCCTCAATCAAACTTTTATCTCCCTTCGAAGATAAGTCCCCGTAAAATAAACCTACAAAACGACATTCATGTTAAAACATAGTTGAATGGAGCCAAAAATGATTACAATAGCAAAATTCGGCTTTCGAGGCATAGTCTCTCTTCCTGGGGCGCTTCATCCGAACGACTCCACGGCGTGAGTTACAGATATTATGATTGCATGTGAATTGCTGTCCAAGACATGGAGTATATGAAGCCTTTGGTGGACAGATAAGATGTATAATACTACTTGCTGTAGGACTAAATAGGGATAGGAGACAAGAGATGTGAGGCCAATATTGAAGCTAAGACGGATAATTGAATAATTTTTTGCATAAACTCTATCTCAGTCGTCTATGCAAGTTTGTAACCCCCACACCGTCCCGATGCGAAATTAACTCCGAATCCGGGCCATTATAAGCAAAATGACCGATCAACAATAACGCAATCTTCCTATCCAGTCTTCACTACAGTGCATATTCATACATATTCTCGGACTGTTGGTTATGATAGCGGAATTGATTTGTCAGCAAATCGACAGCATAATAAGTCGTCGTCCTACTGATGGTCGATATCGATTAACCATACAAAGCAAAATTATCAATGGTCGCAATTAGAGCTTTAAAGGACACTGAAGTGTTCACTCCTATTAAAGTGGGTACCCACACACTCTCTACCAAGATTGTATTTGCTCCCACCACCAGGTTCAGAGTACTGGAGACCCATGTTATATCCGATCTTACCGCACAGTACTATGGCGACAGATCAAAGTACCCAGGTACCTTAATCATATCAGAGGGGACATGTCCTTCGCCAAAATTTGGATTATACGAAAGAGTGCCAGGAATCTACAACGACGAGCAGGTACAGGCCTGGAGGAAGATCACCGATAAGATACATGCCAACGGATCGTTTGCTGCTATTCAATTGTGGTCTTTGGGCCGTGTTGCCGATCCCGTCTATACGAAAAAATCAGGTTTCCCATTGGTGGCTTCCACAGCCGTTTACTACAGCGAAGAATCCAAGAAAGCTGCAGAGGCTGCAGGAAATGAATTGCACGAGTTGAGCACCCAAGAAGTGGAGGAGTCTGTTCAAGAGTTCGTCAAAGCTGGCAAGAACTCGGTTGCCGCTGGTTTTGATTACGTCGAGGTCCACGCTTGCCACGGATACTTCCTTGACCAGTTCTTCAATCCTAGCTCCAACAAGAGAACGGACAAGTACGGTGGCTCCATTGAGAACAGAGCTCGGATTGCCCTAGAGGTCGTGGATGGTTTGATTGCTGCTATTGGCGCAGAAAAAGTGGCTGTTAAACTCGCCCCTTGGGGCAAGTTCCAGGGCATGAAAGCTGAGGGTGAGGACGTGAGTTCAGTAGTTCAGGTTGGCTACATTTTGGATCAGTTGCAGAAGAGAGCCAATGCAGGCAAAGAGCTTGCATATTTGGCCATCGTGGAGCCCAGAGTCTCGGGACTCTCTGACATAGATATCGCTGACCAGTTCGGGAGTAACTCGTTTGTGAGATCGATTTGGAAGGGAGTGTGGATGAGGGCCGGCAACTACACCTACGATGCCCCTGAATTCAAAACGGCATTAAAGGATGTAAAGGATGGTAACACCTTGATTGCCTTCTCGAGATATTTCACCTCCAACCCAGACTTCATCCAGAGACTTCATGATGGTACTGACTTGACTCCTTATGATAGAGAAACGTTCTACACCTCCACCAACTGGGGTTACAACACTTTCAATGTCTCTGGAGCCAACGTTGTTTTTGATGAGTCCACCGAAAAATTAAAACTTCCTCTGCCAATTCACTAGGACCTGATTACCTCTGGCGGTCGCAAGTAAAAGATTTAAAGATTGATGGATTTGGTGTATTGTGTTTGTAGGATTCTTCGAAGTTCATTCTCTAAAACCCCCAATAGTCATCTCATCAAGTTTATTCACGTGGTGTCTGTTTCAATATTTCCAGGCAGCAAAAGTCCTGGACCGGCATTGGGAATGAATATAAAATTATATTATTCAGCTTGACTGTTTCTAAGGAAGGTGGACACGTTGACTCAACCAAGACACTTTATCAGTGCCACTCCTTATTCCTTACTATTTATCACACATTTAGTCCATCGGTTCAAGAGAATTGCAACTTATGTAATCGCGGTGGAGTCGAGACCGAAGAATAGACAGGCTTGGTTCTTAAATAAAACATTGCAGCATGTCAAACCTTCGCGACAGTTTTAGGCGCATTGCGTCTTCACTCTGCAGGGGTATCATCACCCGTTGGCATAACTTTCTTTATCTTATTGAATATCAAAATTTTTCAAAGAAATCATTTCTATGGTAACAGGATTTTCATGTTGTCTACTGGTGGCTTTTTTATTTCTTTCTGTTGCAAATTCGATTTTTGCATCGACGTTGTAACGTTTTGATACTAGTGAACTTTAGAGATTGTGGATAATTTTGGGAAAAGTGTAGCGGCATTGCAAACTACTTGTACTTTATTTCCAACGACTTGTAACGCAATTCTTCAATTTGCTAAAGAAAAACGAAAGATAAATGAACTTAGCACATTGAGGACTTCTACTTCTTCTACCAGCTTGATCTTACCCAACCTAGTTTAGTAGTTTTCACGTCAACACTTTGCTTGGGAGGAGCCTTCGTTGTCGAGTTACACATTCACAGTTTTCCGAGAGATGGAACAGATGATGTAGCTTTTTCCTACCCATTCAAATGGAATGGACAATAGTTCGTATCCCATGGGAGCATCTATGTAGTTGATAACACTAAAGCGCTGTAAAGATGTCGAACTGGAAAAATAAAAGGTAGCTTAAAAGCAAAATCCTGGCTGGCGCACCAGATATTGACATGGACAAGCCCGAAATCGAGAAGTTGGGGTTTGAGACGCTTGCTCTTTCTCAGCTGAAAGTGGAGAGAGCTTGGTGAAGATAATCGAGGGATTGAAGCCCGAAGATAACGGTGAGTTTATAGTTACAGCTCAAAGATTGCTTATCAATATTTTGTTTTTAGGTGAATTTGATGATCGCAAAAGAATTTGTTTAAGTTCCAATTGTACTATCAGATTGTCTAATTGTCTCATTTGTACATTTCTTGCACCACTGCTGGTTCCATGCAGGCGGCCGCTCTTCTCGGAGAGTACTTGTAATAGTTTACAGTATAGGGCTCGAAGAAACGGTACAGAAAAACGTAGTTATTCCTATAAACATAGCGAAGTTGGAGTCCTTAAATAGTAATCCAAGGGAGCAAACAGTACTAGTCCAAGGAAGGCAAAGAAGGTTCTTGAAGTGCAAGGAACAGTAAAGATTGTTGAGCAATCTATTACATAATTGCGAAGAAATGTTAACGAGAGAAGTTTTGAAAAAAGAAAAGAAATCAATCTTTTAGTTGAGGAAGAAGCTCTTCACACCAAAATCTGGAGAGCCGCCCAAGGTGTTCAAGATGTCACCAGTATAGTTATCTGGCTCAAACTTTTCACCAGAGAAGTAGACATCCTCCCAGTTCTCCAAAATGTCAGTGACAATTGGGACACCAGCAATAGCCAAGTTTGCAACAGATGCAGCAAATCCTCCGTTTGGTGATGGGTTGTTGAACCAGTTGACGGTGTCATTAGCTTGAGTTGAAGGTGGTCTTGCAAAATTAGAGATGGTTCTCATAATAATGACTCTGTTGTAGTCAACAAGCCCAGCTTTGTCCAATCTGGTGATGGCCTCCAAGGATGCATTGTCCTCTTGGGCAGTTGCACAATAGGTGGCAGACCCGTTGGTCATCATTGCTGCGTAAAAGGAGAAGTAGTCACCAAAGACGTTTCCAGAGAAGTATGTGTCGGAAGTTAAAACGTCACACTTGACCACAGAAGGCAAGTTCTGGGCAGCTTCGAACTCATAGGCCATTCTGATGTCAGCGCTTTCAGTACTGTTGTTCAAGTCTGCAGTCTGGGCCAATTCCACGGCTCGGTCTCTCAATTTCTCGTTAAGCTCGAATACTTCGGTTCCGTACACATCAGATGGGTAAGTCCATGGGTCTTCGGCACCGAAGGCCCAGTAGCCTGAAGTCCAGTTAGGATGGGTAGAGATGAATTCCGGGTAGGCAACCTGGTACTCCAAACCGACCTGAACAGCGTACTTGGGGAAAGTGACAGACCCCAAGGTGGTGTGTTGAGGCTCACCTCCAGCGATACCAGAAATTAAGAAGTAGGTTTTGGTCAAATCGAACACCGGAGACAAACCAAGGGCAGCGATCGAAGTAGCAGCATTGATCTCACCTTCACCAGCGGTCATATGACAGACGGAGAAGTTGGCAGTACAATGAACGGCTGGGTACTGTGGAGCCAAACCCGGAATGGTTATGTTGTGCACAAAGTCCAAGGCTGCCAACCATGGTTTCTCTTCCTCCCTGAACAAGTTGACAACGAGAACCTTTGGCTGAAAGAGAGAAGTTTTACCAAACGACGTCTTCAAGTTGTTATCCATTGTGGTAATGTCCTCAATGGCAGCCTCGGTGGCATCGACTTTTCTCTTTTCCAATGGGTGGGCAATGGCACCCACGGCAAGCGCAGCAGCTGCGAAGACACTTGAAAACTTCATGATGATGATGATGATGATGATGATGATGGTGGGAAGCTTGGCTCCTATTTAAGTTGCCCGAGCATTGGATATCTTCTGAATATCGTTATTCTGTGCCGCGGCACCCCCGCTTTTCCGATTTTCTCGGAGTGCCAAGAGTTCGCCTTATCTTGAACCGCCCAACTGCGACTCTATTGTGGAAATTTCTTTTTGCTCGCTAACCGACTAGCATGTTGCACATCATTTTGAGGTAAGTGCTTTCCTTCTATGTTTCATTGCTTATTTGAATTTTCATCAACGCCAATGGAAAGCTACATTACGTTATTGTAAGGCGCCGAATTTTTGACTGTGTCGATAGTTCGACAAATTGGGAATTAATCGCTGCAGGAGTGTAGGTGATTCTTCGAAATTAACCGAATGGGTTTCCAAATTGGATGCGATAACAACATAAACGGAAAAAAAGAAATTTATCTAAATGGAAGTCGAGAGATCTGTCGATTCCAGGGCGATATCACAATCCATCTTGAGCAGTACATTGTCCAATGTTTTTGAAGAAGAGTCTCGCAACGAGTTGCGAACTATTCTTAAGACCCATTCTCTTGTCGATGCGTTTCGGCATTTAGACGAGAAACTGGTCCATGCTACCAATGGCCATACTGCTACTCAGAGGCGTCTAGGCAGGTTTTCTTATGCGCTCCTGCTCTTGGCAATTGGCTTCCATGCCTGCATTCCCACTTCCATCCAACTGATTGAGGCCAAATCTCAATGCAATGTGCCTGACTATGTGATTCTGGACTCCTACCGGCGAGACAATAGCACGTTGCACAAGATTGTCCATGACGATGCATTCAGAAATGCTTCTGCCGCCAAATTATCTGAAGCAGTCCAAGTCAAAACCGACGTGGGTGATGACGCACCCGGTGTGGACGAAGACCCGGAGTTTTGGAAACTGAGGTTCGGTGCTTTCCACACTTACCTCGAGAAAACGTTCCCTGGGGTGTGGAGCTTCTGCAAGATTG
>JAJLRO010000080.1:0-12023 GCA_030566995.1 Sungouiella tsuchiyae
TACGATAACAGAACTTGAGTCTGCCGCCTTAGACCGCTCGGCCACAGAGCCATTTGTTGAAGTTTGTATTAGATAAAGTAAATATACACGAATAACGGCCGAGTTTGAACTCGATTTTCTCAACCAATAAAACAACCATTTAGCTTTTAATTACAGAATTACAGTTGATTGGCATCCTTTCACTGCTCTGGACTTGAAAACCCCGGAAAAAAAGATATTATTTCAAGAATTGAAGGCATGATGGTTGTGTAGGACACCTTAAGTTAAGCGGAAATGTAGTCGCTACAAAACGTGGCTCAAATCGCTTACCGAGTAAAATTAAGAGATTGCAGACACTCTCTGTGTAACAAGGTATAGATTGCGATCAAAGTAGACAGTGGGTTCTTCGGACTGTTTTCATGAGTCCGTGTTTTCGTTTTATTCTTCTCTTTTCGTGAAAGGCATAGACCCAGATGGTCTGTGATACCGCTCCTCTTGCTTAGGGCAGAAACCTCTAGTCTTGAATAGATCCCGTAAAGAATCCTGAGCACGCTACGTCCGAGACCGAGAGACTCAAGTGCGACGATTAATGTTTCATAACGCGTTGATAATTAATACCTCTATTCATTCCTAGTATAAAGCCAATCTAGTGCAAAAAAAAAGGTACAGTAGACTAAGTTAATCACGATCGATTTACATTTTACAGCGTATATTCCATTGGAATATTTCAGAGAACATACAACGCTTTTTTCCTTATCTTCTAGATTTCGGTTCCGTTATCCTGAATGTTTTGCCTTGTCTTTGTGGATCTTGGCTATTGCTTTTCAAAAGTATACCAACGAATGTGGCATCGACATGAAGGGAGAAGCCTATAAAGCTCTTTTTCACGGATCAAGCTTTGATATTTCAACAAAAGATTTTCAGAACGATAGCTAGATCTAATACCATTCAATTCTATCAATGCCTTGGCTATTGATTGTGCAAAGAAATGTAGGCATTCAGGTGGCGTAATCGATTTAGGTCATCCGTGACCTCTAGCGGGTGGTAAACGTGTGAACATTACTCAGTTGATTTAAAGCAAATAAGCAGATCGCACTATGATCAATTCAAAATTTTTAGGCAACTAAATCTCCTGACTGGTACGGAGTAAGATATGGTGGCATGTTCATGGACCAGAATCTGAAAAATTAGATGCCGCAATGACTTCCAGATTTCTGGTGAGCTTGGCATATTTATAAGTAGTTTTCTGCCTTCCGAATTCTTGAACTGTGTAAGATTTGGTTCTGCAAAAAGACGTATTTTTTTTTAGACAACTAATTATCGTGTATTTAGATTTTCAACTTCTCTCACGGGCCGAACAGTCAGATTCCTTCTGTTTCATGTAGTGTTCCCAACATTTATTCATAATCAAAGGCCAAATGTGATCGAAACCAAAAGAGGACTTTTCCAGAGCACATGGCTTCACGTAGGAGATGAAGATGTCGATTTTGTATTTAGTGATTTTGTTTTACGTTTCAGATTCCGCAAGGGGATACAAGCACCTTTAATCGAATGAGTAGCTTCAACCTCGAATAAAGAAAGAAGAAGTTGAGGAAGTGATCTTGTGAGAAATGAAAGTGAATTGGAAGAGAAAGGTACAAAGAAAAAAGCTGCAAAATTCGGCTTCTCCATAATCCACGGCCTTTAAATCAACGCATACAGTGCTATGGTAAATTTGTATTTGATTTCAAGCTAATATGCATCCAAGAAAAGTCGATTAAGCATGCTTTTAAATACCGCATATATATATAGAGATGCTAATTCATCAACAAATGGCTCTGTGGCCGAGCGGTCTAAGGCGGCAGACTCAAGTTCTGTTATCGTAAGATGCGCGTGTTCGAATCACGCCGGAGTCATTATTTTTCTTTAGCCTGTACACTTTCTGGAACTACAAATGAGACGCAAATCTACACTACCGTATAGAATCTTTTTTTTTTTACGAATCAAGATTATATATTTCTTAAAAGATGTCTTCTTGATTACCCTCAAACTTTCATTGATGTTGCGGGTCCTAATTGCGGAAGTTTGTGGAAATACACCCACCGGCTTATTTCACCTCTGAATTTTGGGACCCAAACCCCTTCTGAGATCCATATAATTCACTCAGAGCGACTTGTAGCCCCATTTGACGGAAAATCTGCAACTTTGGTCCTAAAAATGACATATCTATATTTTGCCGCAAAAGAAACTAATCCGCGGTTTTAGCTCAGTTGGGAGAGCGTCAGACTGAAGATCTGGAGGTCCTGTGTTCGATCCACAGAAATCGCATTCTTTTTTGTCGTGAGCCACACTGGTGGTTATAACCTCAAAGGTGTGTAATAAGTGGTTATATAGTCGACATTTGCTGTTCTCGCTTTTTTTATTCTTTTCTTCTTTTCAGTTCGACGTCAATTATCTTTAAGGCTGATCAAATACATTCTATCTCCCATGCTGTTGATATTTCTTATTCTGGCCATACTATCACAAGACTGTTAACTATGTATAGTTGAGAATGGGCACTCAGGTATCGCAAAAGAATATCAGAAGGCTAACATGCTTCTGACAAGGCACTACAATCAGGAGACAGCGGAAGCGAACAGAAGCCAGCAGAAATCTGGCTTTGGTTACATTTACTGGGAACAAACTAGGGCCCTTGATGACACTCACAATCTCACTCACTGACACTCACGAAGTCACTTTCTGACACTCACAATGTCACTTATTGAACTCAAAATGTCACTTACTGACACCACGATGTCCAACACGGTCAATCTGGACAGAATGCCTACTTCTACAACCCGTTGAAAAGTCGATATATTAGACGAAGGAGTCGTGGTCATTACGCATATTGTACAGATTTTTTCGTGGAGATCTTGCACATCTTCTCCCCACCCTCCCATCTTCAAACATTCGTCAACTCATCTAGTTGACGGGAACACAGTCTCTCGAGATGTGGCCAGTCTTACCGCAGTTGTAACAGGCCTTGGTGACCTTGTCAGTGGCAAGGGTGCACTCCTTGGAAATGTGGCCGCTCTTGCCGCAAGAGTAGCACTTGACAGCGCCAGCCTGGCAGTCCTTGGCAAAGTGGTTTGGTCCGCCGCACTTGTAGCACATGGTGTCCTTGGCGCCGCCGAACTTGCCGGCTCTTCTTGGTGGAGGAGCAGACGAAGTCTTGCCCTCGTTCTTTGGGCACTCTCTGGAGATGTGGCCAAACTCAGAGCAGTTGTAGCACTTGGAGCCCTGGGCGCTGTTTGGACAGTCGCTCTGGACGTGGCCGATGTCTCCACACAAGTAGCACTGCTTGGAGGCGGCGGACTTTGGCTCAGGACAAGCGGACGACTCGTGGCCGGACTGGCGACAGTTGTAGCACAATCTGTCGGTCTGCTGGCAGTTGTCAGCGATGTGGCCGGTTTCACCGCACTTGTAACAGGATCTTGGGAACATTTGTGGTTGTAGGTGCTAAAGAAGTTGATGAGAAAATTTTTTTTGAGCAGGTATTTTATGGTTGCGAAACGTGACACAAAACCGCCGTAGCAGGACATCAGTGACTAAGGATGGGGTATGGCAGTGAGGGTTCACGAGGGGTAAATTTTGTGGGCAAAACGGGTGATACGGAGGTTGAAAGAATGGTGGGTTTGCAATTTGTATTTCCGGGGGTCTCTGGGTGTTTTATTGGAGATGATGTTTGGTGGTCATCGGGTGCGAAAAACCGGCTTGGTGGTACATTGGAGGTAAGCCGTCGCCTGTGAGTGAAAGAAGAGAAAAATGATATTCTATCCAGATTGGAAACAGGGAAATAGGATTAGAGGAAAAGGATCAGAGAAATAGGATTGGATTTGCAGAAATTGGATTAAAGAGGTTGGATTACAGAAATCGGACTACAGAAATAGTATTAGAGAAATCGAATTACAGAAATCGGATTAGAGTAATAGGATTAGAGGAATCGGAATAAAGAATTAGAATTAGAGAATTTAGATCACAGAAATCGTTAAAAAATAATAGAATTACAGAAATCGGATTACAGGTGTTGGCATAAAAGGATCCGTTCTGGAGATTAGCTGACATTCAATTTAAAACGTACAAAAGTGAAAATGGATATCGAGACAACCGGCCAGGCTGGGAATATTTGGCTGCGCAAGTCTGGTTTTTGTTTTTGTTTTTGTTTTTGTTTTAGTTCTTGTTCATCGTTTCGATCTCTCTACTGTCGTCCTCCCTTATCTACATTTGGTCGCTTATCACTTCGTTGAGTCCTAATAGAGATGCTGTTTTCGATTAAATTTCGCAGATGATGGTGCTGACGTGGATCCCTAATGCTCACTCTCCGGGTCAAAGCCTCCGCCGATCTCGTGTTTCTTTCCTCCACTCCCTCATTATCTTTCTACCCATCTGAATTATTACACTATCTTCACTCAATCTCTGTCAAACTAGAATATCCCTCGGTAGATGGCATCGCCAGTTTGAACTGCCTGCCTCACCTCTGCAATATCGTGAACTCTCACCATGTCTACCGACTGCTCAATACTAGCAACAACCGTAGCAGCAGTAGCAATCACTCTTTGGTCGGGAATGGACTGTCCTGTGAGTGTTCCTAAGAACTTCTTGCGGCTGGTGCCTATCAACATGCCCATTCCATGGAAGCTCAAGTACAGATTCTTGTTCAAGTCGATCTGGGCATACTGTTTGAATCGTTTAGCATGACGAAGAATCTCAAGGTTCTGCGAGAGGTTCTTAGCAAACCCAACGCCAGGATCAATGATAATTTGCCATTTCCGAACTCCTTTGTCCATGGCAGCCTGGACCTGCAGTGCTAGCTCCCTGGCGATTCCGTGAATGACGTTCACATCGGTCAATGGCGGGAGAAGTCCAGAGCGGGAGTCGATAGAATATTCAATGAGTGTTGATGGGCCCGGACCGTATTCGGTGAGCTTGGACATGGTGGATGGAGTTCCTCTCGTGTGGCCCATAATGTATCCACAGCCATGCTTAGCAACCACCTCGAAAAGCTTCTCGTCAAACGTTCCCATGGATATGTCGTTGATGACATCGGCACCAGCAATCACAGCCTGGTCGGCCACCTCAGCTCTGTAAGTGTCCACTGAGATCAAAATGTCGTCCAACGATCTCTCTTCACGGATGGCCCGAACGACTCGAAGCACTCTGCGGAGTTCTTCATCAACAGGTGGCTCCACGCTTCCAGGACGGGTGGAAGCTCCGCCGACGTCTATCACAGTGGCACCACCTTCCTTCATTTTGAGTGCAGCCTCGACGATTTGCCTTTCGTCAAACAGAAACTTGACACCTCCGTCACTGAACAGATCAGGTGTAGCATTAAAGATTCCCATGATGGCGGTGTGCAGTTTACCATTGACATTGAACCGGAGATGTCTTCCCGATGTTCCCGGAACGACAACGTCGAGGTCAGACGATTCTTGCACGGCAGGATCTGTAGGAGTGTTGAGCAATTTCTTCAAGTGGTTGTGAATAGGCTCAGCGGTGACGGGATGAAGAAAATCTGGGTTCAAGAGCTCGCAGAGCGGCAGGAGAACAAAGGTTCGATCTAACATCGACTTGTGAGGGACAACCAAATCAGGGGTGTTGACGGTCACGTCGTCGAAGAGAATGATATCCAAGTCGATTGATCTTGGCCCGTTGTCAAAATCCTTCACTCTTGCAAGCCTTCCGTACTCGATATCCTTGAGCACCACAAGCAAGTCATGTGGAGACATGTCCACCACAGATATCTTGAAGACACCATTGTAGAAGTCAGGCTGGTTCGTATAGTACATGGGCTTGGACACATAAAGGGATGAGGTAGACTCCACAGTAATGTTGTCATTGTCGTTCAAGTGATCGAGAGCCAGCTTAATATGAGCTATTTGATTTCCTTCGTTGGAGCCAAATGCAATGTATGCTGTGTGGGTGCCTGTGAAATCGGTTTTTGACTCCACGGGCAAATCAAAGGTATCTGCCTTGGCCACTCCAGAAATAGCTATGGGCTCTTCTCCGGCAAAATCGGCCCGTGTGCAAAGACAAGAAACACCCACCCCCTGGGTATACACGATTGCATTCGGTTTTGTGACCCGAACACTCACAGATTCTACCGCATCAAAGTTCTGAAGAATCCACTGGGATGTTCTCTTCACCAACGCCTCCACCGTCTTGAAGTTAGCCTGTTCAAGATATTCGTGAACCGCTTCAGACACTTGTGGAACGTTCAAATGTGTAGAAGGGGCGCCCAAGTCGAGATCAAGCAGAACAAACTGCTTGTTGAGTCTCTCGAATGTAAAGACTCCAATAAGCGTGAGTGCTCTCAAGCCCTCGATGCGGTAGCTTCCCGACTGACCACCATTATACGTGTAGGACACAGGGGCTCTGATATCGAGCTTGGGAGCCAACACTTTGACCTGAACGGACTTGCTGACAGCCCTTTCGGCCTCCAAAAGGCCATAGACAGCTTCTCCCACACCTCCAAGCGACTGGAAGTTTCGTTGGTGGCTCTTCTTGAGAAAAGACGAGATCTTGTCGGAAATAACAGCATAGTTCAACGAATACTGGAGATTATCAGACTCAGAAGCCTTGGAAAAATCGGTGGAGAAGGAAACGTCCACCAACACTGGATGCGGGACAGGTTTTTGCCAGTGGTCGACGCCAGCGATGGCAGAGCCTTCGAGCCCGCTAACGTATACTTTGTCGGACATGTAGCGACAAAAAGAGCCCGGGATGCAACGGAGGGGCGGCGCCTTTAGGGCGTTTTTTGCTAGTGAAATCAACGTCAGTCTCAAGTTGGAAGTTGGAGACTGTCACTTGAGCGAGCGACAACTTGGAGAGACAGTGAAGATGAAATTCTCAAATAACGGGGTTTGGGGTGCCCAGAGTGAAATCCAACGGAGTCTATCAGTTTTCGATAGAATGGCTAGAGTTGAAGTGAGATGTATGTCTGGGGTTTGACATGAAAAAAGCCTGCACAGGCCGAAGAGAGAGATAGGGCCGATATTTACCAGAGTCACTTGGAAATGTGTCATTATCCTCATAATAGGGTAGAGAGAGTCGAGCTGCAAGGTTGTGAACTCATTGTGTTCTGTCTCTGAGTCAATTGGTGATAGAAGCAGAGTTTCCGGTCGTAACCTAGGTTTTCCAATTTCCCGGAAAAAGTGTCCGATTTCCAGGTTTACTATCCACATATTTCAAAAAGGAGATTTTCAAAAGAATCGGATAACTGGTTGGAACCACAATGGACTTAACGTAGCCAATAAATTTCATGGACTTAACGTAGCCAATAGATTTCATGGACTTGACGTGGATCTCATGAACTTGACGAGCCAGTAAATCTCATCACCCGTATCTCTTGGATACCTCCATGGCTATTCAAATATTCCTTTGCAACCTTATAGAACCTCTTCAAACTCCAAATCATCCTGGAACTCCTCGTCGTCAGCAATTTTACATCCGTAGTCAATAGTATCTTTCATCAACTTCTCGGCCTCGGGCTTCAGAACATCCATATCTTCCATCACAAGCTTCAATATGATCTCGTTAGCCAACACGTAGGTCGCAAACATGTCTGGAGTCCAGTACTTAACAGTTTTATTCGACGATTTGGAGAGCAACTCACTGTACTTGTTCTGGATCAACGTCGAGATAAACAGCTGTCTCTGGAGTCCATAGTACCCGCCGATATATTTTGCCCACTCAATGTCCCATCGCTCCTCCAGGGTCATGGTGGAGTGCTTCAGGAGCTTTCTCTGGTCCAGAGCCAATGTATAGTAGAACGAGAGTTCGTTCTCGCCAGCGAGGATCTTGGGGATAATGTC
The DNA here is from genome assembly GCA_030566995.1 of Sungouiella tsuchiyae. NCBI lineage: Eukaryota > Fungi > Ascomycota > Pichiomycetes > Serinales > Metschnikowiaceae > Sungouiella > Sungouiella tsuchiyae. Next base: position 7,809 of record JAJLRO010000080.1, read on the forward strand.
TATGTGTGCGTCAACGCGTTGTTTCAATTTGGCCTTGGATTTGGGTAGCGGGAACTTGGTGATGTTATATTTTTCCCGTACCTTGTTTGAATTGAGCAGATGGAAGTTTCCCTGGAGGATATCGGTGGGAAGCGAGCTGAACGTCAGGTTATGGGATTGAGTGTGTGGTGCCACATCGCTGGATAGAAGCTTGTCTAACTTTTCGAATGCCAGCAGCGTAACCGTATCGGATGATTTTGTGGAGGTATTGGTTATGGGGAGCTTGATGAGCTGATCTGGGTCGTCTTTATCTTTTTTGTAGACGAACGGCTTGGTTTTTTTGCGGTGGGGTCTTCTGCTGTTTTCGAAGACTGCTAGCGGCAGCAGGCCGTTGGCCGCTCTTTTCTTTTTGGCCAGAGTATACACGGACACTTTCTTCATGGATAAGTTGTAGATGTTGCTCTGCACAGAGAACTAGAGGTTGGAGGTGCAATGGGGCGAGAGGTGAGAGGGAGGAAAAGTTAAGGAAATTGGAGGAGTTACGGGAAATTAGGGAAGATAAGATATTGAGATATGTTCCAATCGATTTTATAATTGACTTTTCCATTGTAATTGGCTTCTTTTTGGTGAGACTGGGTGATCTTTGGTGGAAGGATCACGGGCTGAGGTGAATTGGCAAAAAAAAAATTGAGATGGCGGCGTACTGTTCGATAGATGAAAAATTCTCGGATATTGAATTAAAGCATGGTGGAGTGAGTTGGAGTGAATAAGAGTTATCTGATGATGGACAACAATCAATAAAGCTCGTGCGACTCTGCATGGCCAGACTGTTGACAGGTGAAGGGAAGCAAAATACGAGCCAAAGATCTAACGACAAGACAAACCAATAAGAAATAGATAAGAGAAAAAGGGAGAAAGACAAGAAGGAGGCAGAAAGGTAGTTCGAATAAAAAGTCAGAAAGAAAAAGAGAGAAAGACTGTAAGAAGGAAAGCAGACAACAGGAAAACGGAAAAGGAAACAGAACGGAAAACAGGTGACAAAAAAACCGGAAGCAAAACATCAAAATTAAAAATCAAAGAACGGAAGGCCAGAGCTTCAGTAGACACTCAACAATGTAACACAAACTCCCAGAGCCCAAATCCCGATGTGAGCACGGAATAACTCTATCGCGGAAACAGTGTCCACGGAATCTCTGTCAGCGAGACCGAAACAATCCATGAGTCAACAAGGCGACCCAAACGGCGAAACCAAAAGAACTTTTTTATTAAAAAAACGGCTAAATAATTAGACTGGATATTGCATCGAGCCTATGCAAACTTTCCCAAAAAAAAAAAGATAATAATAAAACGGTATGTGGCAACTCGCCGTGCTAGCTGTTACCAACACTTGCCAATTTCCGTAACCGTCCAATAGAATATCATGCGAATTCTAGTCACGCCGTCCCCTCTGCTGCAAATACTATATAAACAGCTGGCTCCCCCCACATAATAATAAAAATCAGAAAACTCCCCTCTTTCCCCTGCCCCATCTCCCCTGGTTTCTCGACTCGTAGGGCTGTCAACGCTCATGCGACCTGCATCCCGCCACCTGCATCTGTCACATCCTGGCTCCGACCCACGTGGGTGTCTCCATGAATCCAGCAAACTGCCACGAGACCAATGGCCGGTGTTCCTCCCCTCGGCCCGGCGTAGACACCATCCCGGTAAAAATTTGCTTTGCGCTTCTCTATTTATTCTGCCATTTTCGACCTTTTCGTGGTGCTGCTCCCATCGCCGCGTCTGCGACCTGCTGCACATTGCATCGTTAATTACCACTACTACGGCCCTGACTCCAGTACACCGCCATTCTTTCCGGTTTTCTGCTAGTACCAGGCCGCGTCTCATCAGAAAAAGTGGGCTATCTTTTTTTTGTTCCGATCTTGTGATCGCGCAACATTGACTGACAACTGAACATTGGTTGATTTCGGGCCGAACTCTGGTTGACCATTGACCGTTGACCATTCTTTGATATCTCGGGCTAGCTACCTCCATTAGAGCACGAATCGCCTTCTTGGATCGATCTTCTGAGTCTAGACCTCGCGTCCAACCGCTCAACTCTCTTGCCTTTTATCCGGTGTGTCTAGGAAAACTGTACTCCCTGGCTTAATCACATGGAGTCGAACTGGACGTTTCTGCCCGGCGAAGTGGGCTCGGCCGCCACCACCCCTGGCGTGTCGCATATTACCCACGGCTCCACCCCTAGCCACATGCCCTCGGCCATGAAGAAGCTCCCGGAGCCGGCTGCCGTCGCGAACTTCTCCGACGACCAGTTTTTGCTCCACCACATCGAGGAGTCTCACTTGCAGACTGAGTTCGACTTGGATGGAATAGACTTCATTGTGCCTGACGACTTGGGTGCTAATTCCAAGGCGTTCCCGCCATCTGCGTTCCCACAAAATACTCCGTCGTTAATGCCCAAGTCGCAGCAGCTCCCGTTCCACCTGCCGATTCTCCCGAGCCAAAACGAGCGCTCCTACAACGATGAGCATTATTTCCAGCGACAGCGGAGAGTTCAGGGGGGACACGTGGATCTGCAAGTCAAGCTGCAAGTGAGGCTGCGAAGGCAACAGCCACTGCAGCAACTGCAACAACTGCAACAACTGCAACAACTGCATGTCCGTCCAGACGCCGTCTTTACTCCTTTGGTATCTCCGGCAGTGACGCCGAGGGACCTGGACGTCAACTCCAACAAGCAACCGTATCCCGCTCTTCAAACGTCATTCGAGCCACTCACCTCCCCGGCCCTCGCTGCCCAGCAGGCTTCCATAGCCACCGACCGTCGTCGTTCGCTGTCTGCCACTTTCGGGCCCGAGGAGTACCCCTCAAGCCTGGCGAAACGTCGGACTCCCCATCTGACGCCGAATCTTGCCGCACATCCGGGCCTGAAAATCAAGCGCTCTCCTTCGTTGAGAAAAGTGCCTCAACTGTTTGAGGCGTTGCCAGCTTCGTCTTATGAGGGCATTACAAAAAGCTCCGAGACAACCCCGATGTTGCCTCCTCAGGGTAAAAAAGTCGTCATTGACGAACATGGGAGCGGCACAAACACTCCAAACATGGGACCTGCCACCATGATGGGCTTTACTATGAACAGATTGGCAGAGCTGCAGAGCAACCAGTCGTCCAGCCCGTCTCCGTCGCTTGGTCCAAATTCGTCCAAGATTCAACGAAGAATACGAAGAGACTCGAACTCGTCTACGAAATCGTCTGGAAAGGGCTTCAGAGGCACAGAGACCTCACTGTCTGAAACTTCGCCGGTCATGGATGCTCAAATGGGTGAGTACGGTGGAAGAAGAGAAAAACCAACCACCAAAAAGGCTTCCCACAAATTGGCCGAACAAGGCAGACGAAACAGAATGAACCAGGCAGTATACGAGCTCTCAAAATTAATTCCCAACGACTACCATGAGCAGGTGTCTATTCCTTCTAAGGCTACCACGGTGGAATTAGCTGCTACATATATTCGGAGACTTTTGGACGAGATAGATGAGCTCTCAAAAGGTAGGAATTAATGGATGGGAGAAGAGAAAAGGACTGGAAATGAACAAAGATACGAAATCAATGAATAATTAATATTTCAGCATAGGTAATAGCAAGCATATTTCGCTAGACGAAAAATGTAGACTTTCGTGTTTGTGAGGGGGATTTTCTTTTGAAAAAATAAACCAAAAACAAATGGACGAGACAGGAATCGAACCAGTGACCTTCTGCTTGCAAGGCAGACGCGCTACCAACTACGCCACACGCCCTATTTCTGGAAAAGAGTATCATAAACAAATATGAAGGGATGAATAGGTTATATACAGGACGAAGAATGCACTTCGTATTTCAACCTTTGGTTTATCAGTGCGCTAATTGTTTCATCTATGAGCACCCTGATGAAGAGGAATCGCGAAAAAAAAATTAGGAATTTCAATTGCCGTCAGCTTGATTAGTAACATTTTACTGTTCAGCATTGAAAAGAAAGAAGCGTCTTGACCCTCGACGAACACGATGGAATGCGTTTCCTCTGAAGACCCTTACTTAGTTAAACGAGCTTGAGTTGAAACGTTGGGTAATCTATTATATGCTCCAACGAGCTTTGGTTCATTCTAAATGTCTACAATCCTAATCAGGCCAATATTCAAGTGGCTCTCTATCAAGAGTTATCCAAAATTCTTGATTTCTCCTTTGAAGAAGCTGCCCGACAATACCAAGTGT